>PVJO010028233.1:0-18456 GCA_004026905.1 Hystrix cristata
GAGGGGAGGGAAGGGAAGGGAAGGGAAGGGAAGGGAAGGGAAGGGAAGGGAGGGAAGGTAGCCAGGCAGGCAAGGAGGGGCAGAGGCAGTTGGATGGGCTCCCACAGCTTAACTAATGGGAAACATGATTCCACAGCTCCTCGTGAAGACCATGAATCCCCTTTGGTTCCGATCTGTTGATTCTCCCCAGCTGCCTGCCCAACATCTGGCCTATGTAGGTCAGCGCCTCCAAGCTCTTGGAATTGCAACACTCTGCAGTTTGTTTGATTTCCCAACACCCCACAGCAGCCTCACCACCGGAAGTGCTGAGAAATGGGGATTTCTCTTTTAAATGAAAGCACATTAAATTTACTCCTGGAGAGAGTTGCTGCCAAGTGGCACATGCTAGGAAGGAAGCCCAGGACGGTACAGTGGGCAGGATCCAGGTGAGAAAGGAGCTCTTATCCCCACCGTGCTGGCTCTGCACTATCCCCAACTAGGCATGTTACATACACCACATCTAATCCTTACAGCTCACCTGCCAGGAAGGTGGGGTTGCCCACAGGTGGGACAGGAAGAAATCCACACACGCCTGAAGTCAAGCGGCTGGAAAGTGGATGGCATGAGATCTGATCCTAGCCCTAGTCAGCCCCTGGAGTCCTGGGCTTTGGCTTTCCTGGCCCCAAGTCAGCAGCAGGAATCACCAAGCTCAGGCGCTGTCGCGAGTGACACACTGGGGATGGCTGGCTGCCAGTTTTTCCCTTTTTTTCAATTAAGTGAATGCTTGGAATGGGGACCAAATGCAAGTGCTTGTGGTGTCTCACATCAGTTAGAGACGCTCTGGATGCAGGGCTGTGTTCTGACTGTTCTTTATCCACGTGGCAGCGGCAAAGGCAGGGAGGACGGTGGAGCTGCGGATTCTGATTAACCCTGTGTCTGGGTATGCCGGGCCAGGAGATCAGGCAGGAGGTGGGAGAGAGGGGCATTCTCTCTAAAGGAGAATCTGATCAGTTTTCTCTGCATGTCACATTCTTCATTCATTTGTTCATTCAGTTGGTGTGCACTTGCGAGAACGTACTATGTACCAGGCTCCTTTCCAAGGGACAGGAACGTGGCCACGACCAAGGAAGGCAATAAACATAGTGGTGTTTGGGGGGACCTCTGCAATCTGTCCCTTCCTCCTGCTCCAGGATGGCTGGCTCTCTTTGCCTTTGTACCCTAGCACTGCCTCCGGTGGGAACATCGCCTCTCCATTCTTCTGCTCTTCTCTGGTGTAAGTTCAGAGGTCACCTCCCTGTGGAAGCTTCAAGGGACACCCACCCAGATCTAGGTTCGGCTGCCATTCTCTGGGTTCCTACAGCTGCTACAGCTGCCCCCTCACAGCACATGTGCGGGTAGAGCACTGGTCCATTTGCATGGCTGTCACCCCCACTCCCTGGGAGCTCTCCATAGGCAGGGGCCAGGCCTGTCCTACTCACCTACCCTCCGACCCCCAGTGCCTGGCAACACCGGCACCAATGGACTCTTGGGAAATACACGGAAGACAGACAGGGTTGCACGGTCAAACACCAAGGTGACCTCACTCAAGGCTGTGTCTGGAGAGTAACAAAGCTCTTGAAATGGCTGAGTGAACAGCTCAGCTGCCAAGAGTACCAGAAACAGAGCTGGCTTTGTCACAGGAAAATGCAGGCATGGACAGAGAGACGTCCATGTTCTGCCTCGGGGCTTCTCCGAGCCGCACAGGAGGAAGGCGCAATTTAAACCTCACACTGAAGCCTCACCCTGCTGCATTTAGAGACAGGACAGCAGTGCTGGCCTTGTTCTGTACCCTGCCTGTGGCGATATTTACAAGAACCCAGGCGGCACACAGTGCCGTACCAAAAGAGGGACTCCTACTGCACATACATACAACAAAAAATTAAAAATAAGCACTCTTTCATGTCATTTACAAGACAGACTCGGGCCCTGGCTTTAGAGTATCTGGATACAAATCTCAGCTCTACAGCTCGAAGCTGCTGTGATTCTATCACTGTGTGGCTCTGAGCCTTGATTTCCTCATTTGTAAAATGGACTGATAATACTGCCTACTTAATAGCACTGGCTGAGGATTAAAGGAGCTCATGCCTGACAGACACTTGGCACACTGCCCCGTCAGACAGCTTTTGGAGCCATCAGTAATAACCCTGTCACAGAGATCAGCCACCGGAGGCTCAGACTGACCATCTCCTTTGGGCCAGCTCAAATCTTACAATGTGAGACGTGTTAAAAGGAAGGTCAGAATGTTACTCAGAGACAAACTGGACTGGCAGCCGCTTTGAGCACACATACGCACACACACACATACTGTTGCCCGTGGCTGATGGAGTCCCAGAGCTGGCCAGGCCGAGCACCTCCACACATCCAGAGACTCTGAACTGGTGGAAACAGCGGCTAATCTAGGCGTGCACCTCTGGCTACCAACTTGCACACATCTGGCCCGTGGCGGCAGGGAACTTTCCAACGGCAAGCAAAGGTGCTGGCAGTTGGAGTCCGGGCTCGGTTGAAACCAACCTGCAGGCTGGCTTTCTAGGAAAAGCTCCAGGGCAGGCACTTAGGCTCTGTTGAGATTTCAGGGGCTGCCAGGCCGCGGAGGTGCCTGGGCAGTGTGGGAACAGAGCTGTGTGAAACGTCAAGGCGGAGGCCTCTTAGGGTGGACGGGGCTGCCCGCAGCAAACAGCAGCCAGTGACAGGACCCATCATGTGCAGGGCACACAGGCAGTAAGAATCAAAGAGTCCTCAAGGAGCACCTGGCCAAAGAGCAAGACGCAAAATGAGCCACATATATTTAGTGCCTCCACACATACTGTGTTTATGGTGTGTCACTGGTTCTGGGGACTCAGTCATACAGCAGCATATGACAGAGCTGGGAACTGACACAGGAGGAAAAGAACAGGATATGTGGTTAGAATGGTTCTGGTTCACACCTCAAGGGCCAGCACAGTGCCAGGCACACACAGTGTGCGCTCAACAAAGACAACAGCAAGATTTGCTCACAGACAATAGGCCACCCACGAACTTTACAGAGTGTGAGGGTTGACTGTGGCAGTGGAGCTCGGGAAGGATCTCGGGGTGGAACAGCTGCTCTGGGCCTCAGGGACGAGGTGGAATTCTCTAGCTGGGCATGAGCACTTGCTAAATCCCCAGCACTCTGCTCCCAGAAATCGTATGGAGTAGAGCCTACTGTCTGTACCATTTCACCAGCAGGCGAAAATGATGTTCAGGGAGGTTAGATCACTTGCCCCAAGGCACAGAGCTGGTTAGGATGAGTACCAGAATTGGAACTCTGGCTCGCTTGACTCTGAATACGCATGCCTAACTAGGAGGACCAGGTAACTAAGGGTGGAGTGGGCCACAGCAACTGCACCAACTTGCTTCAAGAACAGCACAGCAGCCTTCAAAACCATAATGAAAAATCATCTCACTCCTCTTAGAATGGCTATTACCAAAAAGGAAAAAAAAAAAAAGGAAAAGAAAAAGAAATGCTGGCAAGATGTAGAAAAGGGGAACCCTCAGACACTGTTGATGGAAATGTCATCTAGTATAGTCATTATGGAAAATGGTATGCAGGTGCCTCAGAAATCTAGAAATAGAATTTCCATATGAGCTAGCAATCCCACTCCTGGGTATACACCAAAGGGAAACAAATCTTTTGTTAAGGAGACATCTGCACTTGCCTGTTTATCACAATGGCCAAGAAATAGAAGCAACCTCGAGGTCCACAATGGATGAATGGATAAAGAAAACGTGGCATATATACACAACAAAATAATGGTCAGCCATAAAAAGAATGAAATGTTGTCATTTATGGCAACATGGATAGAAATGGGAGAGGATATTATGTTAAATAAATCAGCGCAGTAAGACAAATACTGCATGTATTTACTTAAATGAGAAGGCTAAAAAAATTAATCTTACCAGGCGTGGTGGTACACATCTATAATCCCAGAACTGGGGAGGCTGAGGCAAGAGGATTACCACAAATTCAAAGCCAGCCTGGGCTACACAGTGAATTCAAGGCCAGCCTGAACTAGACATAGTGAGACCCTGTCTCAACTGCTCCCCCCACCAAAAGTTTATCTCGTAGAAGTGCAGAGTAGAATAATGGTTACCAGAGTCTGCGAAGAGTGTTGGGGGAGGAACGGATGAAGAGAGGGTGGCTAACAGGTACCAGGGTACAGCTGGACAGGAGGAATAACTCCTAATGTCCTACAGCACATGAAGATGACAGGTCAACCACAACGGACTGCGTATTTCAAAACATTTACAGAGGATTCCAAATACACGTTGGAGCAGATGGATGTACCCGCAGTACTGGGAAAGCATAAGATTAATGCACAGATGAAATCATCTCAAAAGCCAGGCAAGGCACCAACCACACTCGCTGCCCCCAACATGGTTTTCAAACTCGGCAGCTCAGCACACACGGGGGAGCTCGTTCAGAAACCGGACTTTGACCCTGGCCAGCCCCTCATACCATGTGGGTCCAAACCCTGGCCCTATGAACTCCTAGTCGTGTGCTTCAGGGCAAGTCCTCCCTCTGCCTTGATTCTCTCTGTAAAATGGGAGTGATCCTACTGCCTACCTTATGGGGAGATGACAAGATGATTTCACATATGCACAACTCGAAGCACAGTGCCAGGCACACAGTAGGTACTAAGTAAAGAGTGGCTGTTATTACTCCTGCTCCCTCCCCTGAGTGAGTCAGGGGGTTCAAAGGTGAAGAAATGTGCAGAGACCTGGATCCTATAAGCAGCGGTCAGGGGATCTTAAAAGGCTGGCACTTTCTGAAACAAGGCGGTCAAAGGGGCTCAGGAGAGACCACCAAGTTCCAGGGCTCCCAGGGGAGGAGATGCAGGTCCTGGAGGCTGAAAAGATGTCGTGGAGCAAGGAGTGCTTGCAGCTGGCTCCCCTTTGTGTCCTCCCCGTCTCCCTCCTCTGTGATGCGCAGCCTTAGCTCAGCCCAGGCAACCCCAGTCCCACTGCAGACAGCAGCCTCCTCACCAGCCTCCTGCCTCTCCTCACCCGGCTGGGGATTTCTGTAACAGAGCACTATGGTTTGGAAATTGTCTTCTGAAGGATCATGTGTTGCAAATTTGGTGGGGATGTGATAGGAGGTGGGACTTAGGTGGGGCCTAATACAAAATGACTGGACCATTAGGGGAACATCCTTGGATGGGATTAAATTCTCTTGGGACGTGGTTAATTCTGCAAGAATGAGCTGGTATAAAAGAGTAAGTCTGGCCTCTCCTCACTAGTTGGTGTCTTGTCTCACCACACCATCTCCCTCTCAAAAATGCTCCCACCAGGATGGGATACAGCTGGGGGGAACCCTCATCAGAGCTAGTGCCATGTTATCTGGATTTTTTTCAGCCTCCCCAACTGTGAGCTAAATAAACCTGTCTTTATAACTTATCCAGCCTTAGGTAGTTTGTTGTAGCAATGGAAAACTGATCAATACCTACAGCATCTAACCTAATTCTTCTCTTCCTTAAGAGTCTCTTAGTGGCTCCCTTTTCAGAAAAAAACAGGAAAACTACATGGATTCATACTAAGTGAGTACTTCCTATACTGGATAAAGAAAAGGGGCTGCACAAGCCGGTTTCTAACTCTGTAAAGTCAAAGAGCCCTCTTCCCTGTAGGAAATGAATATGATTCTTGGCCACTCCTGAGCCTCTGCCTTGCTGGGCTCCACGTCTGGCAGAGACTAATCCTTCAAATGTAATTAGAGCCCCTGTGGACTTTTATGCTCTTTCCCTGTCCTCTCCTCTCTACGGAAAATTTAGATAATAAAAACATACACGATTTAATGTAATGTAATCACTAACAATATTCAAGGGTCTAGACTGTGCCGAACGCTCTCTACCTTCACCATCATAGGAAATGACACCATGTTACTGTCTCTGTTCTATGCTGAAGGACAGTAAGGCAGAAGGAAGTTAAGGAACTTGTTCAACCCAGCTAGTCAGCAGCCAGCTGAGTCAGAGGTCTTCAAAGCTGCCCATGTTTCCACCATCAGTGATGATGTATTGGGCATATTTCTTCCTAGGCCCTTTTTCTATACACAGAAACAGTTTTCAAAATTAAGATCATACTATATATCATCACCCATTAATATCCTCAAGAGATTTGTTCTAGGAAACCCTGTAGTCACTGCAACCCAGAGATGTCCAAGTCCTTCCTGCAAAATGGAGTAGTATTTGCATAGAACCTACGCGTATTGCCCCCATACTTTAACTCATCTCTGGATGAGGTACAATGTTTCTTACAATGTAAATGCTTTCCAAGTAGCTGTCACATTGTACTGTTAAGGAAAAAATGACAAGAAAAGTCTATACATATGCAGTAGGCCAACTATGACTGGCCTAACTACCAAGACCACATCAGTAACAAGGCAGCTTTTTTCCTAAGTATTTTTGATCCATAGCTGGTCGAATCCAAGGATGCAGAGCCCATGGATACAGAGCATCAACTGGCTTTTATTTTTCCATTTGGATCATATGGTGAGCATTTCCTCATTTCATTCAGCATTCTTTGGACAAACCGTCTCTAAAGGATCCTTGATGGTGCACTGTAAGGCTGTACATCATTTATGTGATCGCAGCTCCGCTGATAAACATTTAGGCTGATTTGAAGATGTTAAATAGTACCCTGATAAATACCTGAATATATGCATCTTTTAAATTTTAAGGGGTGTGTCCTGGACAAGTTCAAAGTATGTTTTTTTAATGTCATTCTAGTCTGCTCGTGTCAGATCATTTGCAGTTGCTTATTAAAAATGTATGTCACTAGAAATGATGATGATGATGATGAAGGTACAAATAATAATAACAGGGAAAACATTTATTCAGCATTTTTATATGCCAGAAACTGCACTCAACCCTTAACATGACCAATCCACAGCACTTACTCTGCTCCTCCATTCACAGAAGAGGAAACAGGCGCAGAGAGGCTAAGCCACTTATTCAAGGTTACACAGCCAGGACCTGGAAGAGCCAGGTCACAGCCGTGCCATCCGGCTTCCAAGTCCAAGCTCTGAAACTTCTACCCTGGAATCTTTTATGTTTTTTTGGAGCCATGGATCTCTTCATCAATCCACTGAAATTTAATGGGCCCTGTTATGGTTTGTGTCTAGATGTCCTCCCAAAACCTCATGTGGTAAGAGGTGGCTGGATCTAGAGTGTGTGATGCTGGGATTAAGGGCGTGTGATTACTAAATCAATCCACTGATTGGTTTGGCACCGCCCTAATCCCAGCAGCCTGGATAAGATATAAGGCACAGGAAGAAGCTGTTTAGGCCCTTGCTTGCCCTCTCTTTGCTTATCTTGCTGCCTTCTGCCTGTCTGCCATGCCACTCTGCCTTGGATCCAGCTGACTGTGGACTGAAACCTCTACGAACTGTGAGCTAAATAAACCTTTCTTCCCCTAACTTTGGGTGTCAGGTATTTTGTCTCAGCAACGAGAGAAAAGTAACTAAGACAGACCCCTTCTTAGAATGACTTAAAATTAAAACACACAGGATACCAAGTAAAACAAATTAAACCAAATAACAGTTATTTTAAAATATTTCAAAACACAAAATTGTGAATATATGTATACTTTTATTAAAACAATAAAATAACAAAAAAATTTACTGATAGGTCAAATGACACCATAATTTTGAAGCAGCGATAAGTATAAATGATCCACAAGTATCCAGGGGACAACTGCAGAGTAAAATGAAAATGTCATTGAATTTCTACAGGGGACAAAGTCACTTGCATTACTAATATCAAGGAAGGTTGTTGCCTTCATAACGGAAGGCAATGCTAAATTTCAGTGGGAGGTTTTTGAAAACTAAGGTGTAAATTTCCCCCTTTCAAGTTCAAAGAGCCACATTAAGAACCTCTCTGCTACACGGCCTTCTCAATCCCAGAGCTCCCCGCTCCTTGGATCCCGGCTGAGAGTGTACCCCTCTTTGTCCCTGTGGGGGATGGGCACCCCGGCTCAGACCCCTGCCCTGTCTTCCTAGCCCCATCCCAGCCCGATGACCAATGATGCATTTCAAACAGAGAGTGACCTCTCTGAGGACAAGACATGCTTGGTCCTCTCAGCCTCTCTCATGCTGAGCCAGGGCTAGCCCAGAGAAGACCATAAACTCACAGCTGTAGAAGTGACTGAAAGCCAGGGGTGGCCCGAGGCCACACGCTGCTGATTCACACCTTGGCCAGAGAGGAGGAAATGGTGACAGCACGCATGGGGGCTAGCTTGCCCTGCCAGCACAGCAGGCGGAGGTCCATGCAATTCTGTTCCATTAGGCAGAACCTACTAACTGGCCTTACGTGTTTCACAGCAATGTGTTCCCTCAAGTGTGGAGGGAAGATAAGGGGTTGGTGTATCGTTACTCCTTGTCAGTAATAGGGAGCAGGGACAAGTGTGGTTCAGAGCACATCACCTTTCTAAGCCTCAATTTCCACATTTGTGAAATGGGGTCGTACCACACCTGTGTGGCAGACAACTACTGTTCCTGCCTTCTCAGGCTCCGGGTCTCCTCCTTCCAGCAACGGGGCCCTCAATCTGCTCGGACCTCTCATCACTCTGTCAGTGGGTCTATCACCCAGGACACCCCACCCCCAACCAGCAGATGGTCAGGTAACCTGCTTTCTTTCCGGAACTGGACTTGACTGGCCAAAAAGTGTGAAAATGCAGGAAGCAGATGTCTGCTTCTGGTGATGCCCACTCCCTGCACAACTCCACGAGCCATCTCCTAAGACTGGGGGATAAGCATTTTCCTTGGTCCGCCAGCCCCATCTTTCCAATATATTCTCTTGGCTTACACTGACCAGTTTCTGTCACTTGTGACCAAAACTCCAAAGTCTTAACTCCTTATCTTGGAACTGCTGCACTGCTTCAGTGATACAAGGCATGAAGACCCTCACACACACAGGAGAAGCACTAAGCAACGACAGTAACAAGACATTATTACCAAACACTGAGAACAAAACAAGCCTCTCTCCTGCCCTCAAATTTCTGAATTCCCACTGGCTTTCCCAGTCCCCTCACTAACCCCTCCCTCCCTGACTTCAGTTCCACTGCCCACGCCAGTCCTCCCTCTGAACAGGAGCTCCCCAGTCTGGGATGCTCGCCCCCCTCCATCCTGCCACCCTCAGTATCAGCTCCTCTCGGCTCTTTGGTGGCCTCCATCTTGGCCATCGCTGCTTGCTCCGGCCCGCCTGGGCCCATGGCCCTCCTAAAGGCAGAACCTCATTGTTCAGCCTTCTGTGGCTCTCAGGCCCACCAGGAGACCCCAGGTCTCTCCTGCCTCCTCCCATCCGTCAAGCTTCGTCCCGATCACTCAAGTTATCTCCTGTGTTTAAAATATGGCCTGCCATCATTTCCATGTCTTCGCTATCCTGTTCTCTCTGCTTGAAATTCCTTTACCCACATTTGCTTGGCAACATCCCTCCCATGCTTTGAGGTCAGCCTCATGTCTCCATGGTGCTGTGTTCCTTCTCCAAGTCCAAGTCCGAGTCCCCCAGTGACCCATCTGCTTGTTTCTCTTTCTCAGTTCCCCAGTGACCCATCTGCTTGTTTCTCCTGCCCGCTTCTAGTCTGCGTACCCAGATATCCAGACATCATTCCTGGGCTTCAAAGTGCTCGGCCCTTGGAGTGACTGGTATTTATTCCATGAATTCTCAAGCAATACTGCTGACACCACAATGCAGGAAGATTTCTCTTTGGTGGCTGTTTTTCCAAAGTGGTGGTTCTGGCAGCACTGGAGAAAGTACAAGATGCCCAGTGAAATTTAAATTTCAGATAAATGATGAATCATTGTTTGGTACAAGTATGTCCCAGATATTGCATGTTCAGCTGAAATTCAAATTGCACTCAGCACCCTGTCTCTTCATTTGCTAAACTGGGCAACCCTGAGTCCTGGGATAGCCCGAGACAGTATTATAGAAGCAGGCAGCCATACTCTGTTGGTTTCCAGTCCCTTCTGCCTTTATCACTTTAAAGGCCCTGAGCTATGGCGGTCTGCAGGGATGTGCGTGGACCAGGCCCTGCAGCTTGGAACTGAGGCACAGGAACTGTGGCTTGTAGCAAAGCTGGGGTCTGCAGGTTCCCAGAAGACACAGTATGTATGTATGTGTGTGTGCGTGTGTGTTGAGGGGGTGGTTTGCACGGTGGCACTGTGGTAGTGCTGAGTCTCCTGGGTCTATCTCATTAGCTGGTTCCCATGTCATACCAGGGGGCAAGGGATGCCAGCTCCACCCAGGGCACTCTCTATTGCCACGAGCTCTAGGAAAGGGTCTAGAGAAAGGGATTCTCTGGTGTTGGGGCATTACTCCAGGCCAGGAAACTCCAGGGCAACTGTCCCAGCAGTGCCTGCCCCCAGGCATTCTGCACAAAAGCTCAGTGAATCCCTCTAACAAGGCCACCGCTTTCCAGAGGAAAAGGCTCAGGGCTCAGAAAATAAAGGACAGAACCAGACAAGAATCCAGCTTTGGACTGCAGAAGCCACATGGTTTTCTGAATATGCCTCTTTTTTTTTTTTTTTAAATTTGGTGCTGGGGATCGAACTCAGGGCCTTATGCTTGCTAGGCAAACACTCTAACCACTGAGCTACATCCCAGCCCCTGACTAAGCCTTTTACTTGGTCACCTCACTGCTGGGACCCAGCAGATTAACAGGCCGCTCAGGTGTTGGCAGCTCCCTTTCCTGCAGCTGCAGAGACCCACAGCTGGGAAGGGAACAATTGAGTCATGTGAAGCAGGACTGGCCCTCCCACTAGCTTTTCCTCTTGGGAAAAAAGGATGCATAATTTGCAACCAGGATCTGAGTGTCGCAGACGAGAAGTCCAGCTGAACGGTGTGGTCACTCTGGTCCTTTTCTAACTGCACTGCTTGCTGACTTGCCAGTGTTTATGGGTGGTGACAAGTGAATGCATGAAAGCACAGAGGAGTAGGGTGCAGGGCACACCCCTAACCCACACAACCTTTCTGCTGCGTGACCTCCGGGTACCAACCATGCTGGCTCAGCCCGCCTGGAGACTCCAATTCCTTCCACCCCTACCAGCCACAAGCACTGTGGGAAAGGCCTGGCCTGGCTGAGCGGGGAGCATTATAACTCGGAAAACGCTGCTCTGGCCCTTCCCTCGTGGTATTTAAAACTCATCACTTTCCACTGCTTCAGCTGACGGCTGGAAGCCACATCCCGAGACCTCCCTCCAAGGCGGGAGTGGAAAAGGAGTCTCCCAGGCTGGCGCCTGCCTCCGAGGACCTCAGAGGACGGACTCTCTGAGGCGTGCAGCAAGGATCCTTCAGGAGGGGTGGGCGGGCGGCAGGATGTGGGAACCTGCTGAGTTGCCAGGGCTTGGCACTACTTCTTTTTTAAAATGAACATTTGCTGGTTTTTTTATTTTTACTAAAAACAGGACTATGTGCTCACTAGAGCACATTTAGAAAACAGAAAAAAGCACAGAGAAGCCAAAAAAAAAAAAAAAGGCAACCTATACTTTATCGCTCTATTTCTGGGTCCTCATAGACACACATCTCCACCCTTCACGGGTAATCAGGCGGGAATCAGCCCAAGCACACTGCACTGCAACCAGCTCTTACTATTTAATAGTCCCACAACAGAAGACAAACTGCATTCTTACCAGCTTGATGGGATTCTAGCTTGTGGGTATAACATGTTTTGTCTATCTTGTTCTCTACTGATGGGTGTTTAAATGGGTACCAACTTTTTACTATCATAAGTGACACTATATTTGGATGTTCCCAATATAGCTCCATTTTCCAGCCCAGAGGAGAGACTAGGCCCATTTAAGCCTTACATTAGATCTATGAAATTGGTGCTATCATAACTATATTTTATAGATGAGACACTGAGGCATGGAGAGGGCAGGTAATTTGTCTAAGGTCACATGATAGGTAGCAAGGATTTGAACCCAAGCTGTCTGATGTAGGTTCTCTGTTCACCAGAAGCACAGAATGGCAGAGACACAAAGTCTGAACCATGGAGACGATTAAATAACTTGAAGGCATGATAGCTCCACCTCTTGAGACACCTGCAGGAGCCCAGAATGTAAGAGAAGTAGGCTGGGCATCTCCCACTGACATGACCCACCTGGGGGGAGAGGGAAGCAGGGCCATTGGCACGACACAGCACAGTCGATGAAGTCCTAGCACAGCAGCCCGAAGGACATCAATGCAAAAGAGAGCCCTCTGCTTGACACTCACTTGGTACAGCTTGCTTCTATGACACGTACCCACCCTTTTCCAGTCACTGGAAATCAGCTACTTAAAACACTCTACCTGAGGGGCCTTAAGGGGATACTAACTTTGTGTGACACAGACGCAGTGCAGGACGAGACGCCATCTGTGGAGTAGGGAGAAAGGGCTCTGGCTTGCTCACAGGCTTCTCCCAGCTGCAGCATGTCCTCGGTGCAACAGGGGGAGAAAGGGGCAGAGATCTAGATCACAGCTATTATCGTCAATAGCACTTTCACAACTACCCCTTACTGAATGCCTTTCAAACGCGAGGCACCAGGCTCAGTACTGTCATGAGAGAAACTTGACAATCACCCCATACTTGGAGGTAAGTACGATGACTACCCATTTTATAGATGCTCAGGCGGTGCGTCTGTCTGCCAGGCATCCAGCTTAGGGGTGCGTAAGAGGATTCAAAGCCAGGCCTTGTCATCACGAAGGTAACAGTGGGTCAGCAAGAAGCGTGCCAGTGGCTGGTGTTTTTCCCTGGCAGCAGGGATGAAGTACAGACTGAGTGTGGGCATCACCATCTCAGGAGTTGCCACACTCATTTCAATATAGAAACTAAGACTGGGGGCTGCTTGAATTGCCCAAGGCCACGCAGAGTTTGAACCCAAGTAAATTTGTCTCGAATATGCAAGTTCTTTCCACTCAAGCTTGCTGCCCTCCCTACTCTGTGAGTTTCCACAGAAGGGGCACCAGGAAAAGGAGGGGAAGCAGGCAGCTGGTGGCTGGGAAGCAGAGTGCAGCTAATCCGGACAGCAGATCCAGGTTTTGTTCCAGATTACTGAGCTCACCAGCCGGAAGCCCTCAATGCAATAGAGATAAGGATGTGGGTAACACCTAACATGGGCTGAGCGGCCCATGGACGCTCAGCGGCTCAGCACAGGGATTCAGGCTCCCAGAACTTGGCAATCGTTGGGGAGGTTCCAGGGCTGGCAGCACTGGGCTTACCAACCCATCACTCCACAGGCACAATCCACCTAGAGCCTCCCTGGAGGGAGAAGGGCCGATGGCTGCTGGTGACCTGCACTCCATTCATCAGGCTGCATGAATGGAGACTGGGGAATGGTTCAAGATGACCCTGACGTCTCAAGTAAGGGGAAACTAGGACTGAGTAGCATAAGTGAGCCACCAAGGTCGCTTGGCATGGTGGTGGCCTCTTTGTCTCTCCCAGACACAAAGGCATCCAGTTCATTTCTGCGGGCAGCCACTCCTTGCTCTGTGACCAGGCATATGTCTCTGCCTCTCCAAGACTGCAGTCTGCTCAAGGGAAAACTGGAACACTACTGTAACTTCCTGAAAGATTAATTCCCAGGTGTACAAATAAATCCTTTAAATCAAGAGAAGACAAAATACACTGAAAAAGAGACAAAGGCTAAAAACAGGCCATTCACAGAGCAGAAATCTCAAATGGCTGATAAAGGCATAAAAAGCCATTTGGCCTCATTGGCAAGCAGGGAAATGGCGACAAGCACCACTGACTTGGTACCCAGCAGATTGACACAAACTAAAGTCTGACCATACAGAGAGTTAGCAAGGCACAAAGTGAAGGGGACCCACAGATGTAAACGCCAAGTTGGACACACACAAACCCCATCAGCTGCTTTATGCCAGTAGATGTACAAGGAAGGAGGTCCAAGAAGGTTAACTGCTGGTACATTCTAAAAGTCCCCAACAAGATCTTGAATAAAGAGGGATGTATCCATAATGAAATACTATACAGTAGTTAAAATGAATCTTAGCTACACATATCACATATAGCTCTCAGAAGTGTGATGTGTTTATCCAGTTTTAAAACACTCAAGATGACACAAAATTTGGGGGAATGTTTAAAGGTAAAGACATTAAAAGGCACCTGTGCTGGAGTGGGAAGGACACTGATTGCAAATTGGTGCCAGGAATCTTTTTAGGTTCTTTTTTTTTTTTTGGTGCTCGGGATTGAACTCAGGGCCTTGTGCTTGTTAGGCAGGCACTCTAACCACTGAGCTGAATCCCCAACCCCAAGGGTGATAGGAATGTTATAATACTGGAATATGGTGAAGGTTGCTTAGCTCTATAACTTATTAAAAAATTGAGTGAGTTGTACATTTAAAATTACAC
Source organism: Hystrix cristata (assembly GCA_004026905.1). NCBI lineage: Eukaryota > Metazoa > Chordata > Mammalia > Rodentia > Hystricidae > Hystrix > Hystrix cristata. Next base: position 14,370 of record PVJO010028233.1, read on the forward strand.
TTTAATAAAGCTGTTAAAGAAAAAAATTCTATCTAGTAGTCTACATTTAAAAAATGCATGCGGATGATAAAAATCAAATGCAAGATGCTGCGTTTTGGGGGGAGGTACAGTGTTGAGGGCATATAAGGACTTTGCCGCTATAATAAACGTTTCCCTCCTTTTTTCCTTTTCCTTTTTTTTTTAGATGGGGACCTCACTCTTTGTTCAGGCTGGCCTCAAACTTCGGATCCTCTTGCCTCACCCTCCAAGTGGCTAGGATCACAGCCTTGCGCCATTGTGCCTCGGCTAATCGTTTATTTCTTAAAAAGTAAAACTACAGGATGTGAAAGGCATAAGGCAAATACAGATCCACACAGTACTGAGCTGGAAGGCATATTGATAGGTATTTATTTTATTCTCTTTCTACCTTTGTGTATTAGAAATACTGAATTCGCAGAGTAAGAAAAATACCTGTTTTAACAACTTAATACGCAGACAGCGCCTAATCCAGTGCCTGGCCTAGGGTGGCACACGCAACTCCGGCTGCTATTCTTACTGCTGCCAGGCTTCCTACCACCGGCCAGCTCCCCTGATAGTGAAGCCTCTCCAGCACAGCTGGCAGCTTCTCTGGGCTCCTGTCAATGACTCTATGCTAAACAAAGTGTTCTGTGCACCTGCCTCCAGTGCAGGAGCCCAACAGACCTCAGATCCCACAGAACCCTTCCTTTCTTCGCCACTCAAGCAGAATGACCAGTCATGGAGCATCTCCTAGGACGTGGCACTTGGAAGCCGCTCCTCATTCATCCTGAAACCTTAGAGCTCCAGAGAAGCCCGCTTCAGACAGGAGCATGACTGATACATCACCTCTCTAGTGGGATCTGAGGCCCTGGGAAGCTTAGGGCCTGTGACCCGCCCCTGGGCCCACCGAGGATATCTCTGCCCACTGGTGAAGGAGGCTGGGTTAGCACAGGAGTGATGTCATCCTGCCATGGAGAAGACACCATTTGTGGTGGCCCAGTCCTGAAGCATCCAGGTGCAGCTCTCTAATGACACCCCCTGGACCTATGACCTGGTTCTGCCCAGGCAACTGAATGATCAGCAACGGTGGTGGCTGAGGTAGCTGCAAATGGGGAGAGGGTTGGTGGGGTCGATCAGGAGTCTCCAAAACTGATCTGTGTAATCTATAGCATCATGACTGGGGTAGAGAGTGTGTGATGTCCCCTGCTGTGGTTTGTCACCCAAGGGCCCATGTATTGGCAGTCTGATCCCCAGTGTAGTGATGTGAAAGGTGTGAGACCTTTAAGAAGTGGGCCTTAGTGGGAAGCAATCAGGTCAGTAGGCACTGCCTTTAATTCTTACAGGACCCAATAGTAGTTCCTGACAATGGGATGTATAAAAGAGCAAGACTGGCCCCTCCCCTGGTCTCTCTGGCTTCCTGTCTCACCATGTGGTCTCTCCTACTATGATGTCATCTACCATGCTGTGACTCAGCCAAGAGGGTCCTTACCAGAGGGCAAGGCCGATCTTGGACTTTTAGGCTCCCAAACCATGAGCTAAATAAACCTCTTTCCTTTGTAAAGCACCTACCCTCAAGTATGTTATTATAGTAACAGAAAACAGACTAACACCAAGGGTAGTGATTAATGCCTGGACCCATTTTTGCCTGTTACAACTGGTGAGAGGGGTGCTACTGGCATCTAGGGGGTAGAGGCCAGGGATGCTACAAAATATCCTACAACATACAGGACAGCCTCCCACAACAAAGAGTGATCTGGCCCAAAATGTTAGCAGTGCTGAAGGTGAGACACTTGGTCTCAGATGGATGTAACAGTATTTACCACGTGCAGATCATGGAAGCCAGTGTTCAAAGAGGTAGAGGAACCAGCCCAAGCTGACACAGCAGGAGGTGGATAAGCCTGGGACTATCCGGCTCCGCTACTCACACTCTCCAGAGTGGAGTCAGTCAGGGGGACATCAAATCAGAGACAAAGTCCAGGCCCGCCAACAGCTATCCCCATTCCCATCCCTTCTAGAGTATGTGTGTGGGGGCCGGGGCAGGGGCTTGGGAACTGGAGTGGGGCGCAGTCTGGTCCTGTTGGGTTCAGACCCCTTGCTGTCATGCCAGTAAAATTTGTGTTTCTATGGATGACTCAGTTCACCACCATCGCCTTTCCTCATCTGATGAGCCCAAAAGGCCTGCTGGGAGAGAGCCCCTTGAATCACAGCAGTGACTAAACCACACGAAGAAAAACAAGTTCTGGATGAAACTCTCCCTCCCCCATCTGATTTCAGCATGTTAACAACCAGAGCCACGCAGACACCACGTGGCAGGCAGGCAAGGGACACAAAAGCTAGGGACTCCATTCCTGCCCGTTACTTGGCTGCTCCCCTTGGAAGAGGGCACCATCACCCCCATCTTACAGAGGAGTAAACTGAGGCTCAGACCACACAGCCTGCAAGCTGAACAGCCAAGATCTGAACCCCAACTTGTGTTTTAACACAGACTTTTCTCAGTGGGTCCCTAAAAAGTGGCTGAAAGTTCAGAAAGACGCCCCTCAAAATTGTAAAACTTTCAAAAACCTGTGGTAGGGAAACAAACACTCTGGCCCATAACCAGTGATACAGCATATTTGGCTTTTGAAAGGACTTTGTCCAGGGAAACCACGAGAGCACAGAATCCAGGAAGTGGTGTGGTCTAGTGGAACAGTTTTTGGGTCAAACAGACCTGGTTTTACATCTGGTACAGGACTTCACCCTTCTGAGCCTTAGTTTCCTCACCTGTCAAACGGGCTTAAGAGCCACCACCACCTGGATACAACTGACAGGAGAGAGCGAGTGGAGGAAGAGAGGCCCAGTCCTTGGTGTTCGTATCTATCCAGCTCACAGACCTGGTAGCAGCATGGAGAATTTCCTCCTGTTGCCATGTTGGTGAAAACTGTCCTCATACACAGAGGCAACTCAGCTAACACATGCAACAGGCTCCAACAAGAAACCAAGATTTGGCAGCATTTTAAACAGTTAAGAAAAAAAAAAGAAAGAAGGGAAGAGGGGAAAAAAAAAAAAAAAGGACAACTTAGCTCGGCTCTGGGCCCTGGAATCAAGGGAAACTTCACTCTATTTCAAGATACCACAGGTCCAGGAAATAGCTTCCCACCGCCTGGCTAAGGGGTGAATAGCTGGCTGCCCAGCCAATAACAATACAGACTCACACAGCACACCCATTCTCCTGGAGTGCAGGGTGGATTCCCGGCTATCTCCTTTCAGAATTTTACAGGCTATTCATGGAGGGCACGAAGATCTGCTTTGTAAAAAGAAATCTCTTTAAAAAAAAAATCCTAAGAGGGCTTCCTGGGAGGCCAAGAACTGAATTTAGCCAGCCAACGCCCTTTTCTAGTCATTGTTCTGCACTTCTTTGTTAGGATTTTTTCCCTCCCTCTTGCTCGTTTTTCCTTCCCGGTTAACTTCTCCCAGCCAGTTCTGCCACTGCCCACTACTCACCGCCAGAGACACCACCGCCCCTCCCTTCTGGAGCGAGGCCTTCCCCAAGGCCTCCTCTGGACACACGACCCTAGGCCACCTGAACCTGCAGACATGGGCCCTAGACTGCTGTGGAAGCCACTTCCACCTGCAGGTCCCTGGGCGTCCCAGGTGGCCCTCCAGAGGGAGGGAAGGCCTGACTGGATATGTGTTTGAGAACCTACAGCCTCTTCGAGCCTCAGCCTTCCTATCTGCAAAATGATGCTACCCGCCCATTTCTCAAGTCCCTGCGAGCTTCTAACTAGATTCTCACTTTTCGGGGGGAGATGCCAGGGGGAAAGTTTGGTCCATTTAAAAAGGGAAGTTACTGGAAGGTGGGCACTCCAATGATCCGATCCATGCAATGCTCAGGCCGGGTCTCCCGAGGGCAGAGCCAAACTTGGTGACCGTCAGAGGGGCTACCTGTGGCTGGGCACCGCGGGTCTGGGGGCCTCTGGGCCAGGCGGGGTGGCCTGTCCCTCCTCCCTTTCTCTGTCTCCCAGGGCCCTACCCCGGCTGGGGCCAGACTTTCGCACGGATGAGCAGGACGGGGTGGGGGTAGGGGGTAGGGAAGGGGAGCGGAGAGGAGCGG
>PVJO010028234.1:0-18455 GCA_004026905.1 Hystrix cristata
TTGCATGTTATCAGGACTTAGGTTTGTGATTATCTGGATAAGCCTCGGCCTCTGAAGATGAAGGGTGTCTGACACTCAGCCCCCTTCCTGAGGTGGCTGAGATCTAAGCAGCAAGACACACGCCAGCTAAACTGACTGTGTGCTATGCAACTTACCACCTGGCCATCTGATTAATTTACTAGGTGAAAAAACTCTTAGCAGACTGCTTTTTAGTACGTGTGTGCAGCACATGACGCAAACCAGGTACCAATACATTCATTGTGTGTAGTTGGTACATGTACACGACATATCTTTTTTTAGGGGTGGGTGCTGGGGATCAAACTCAGAGCCTTGCACTTGCTAGGCAGGCACCGTACCACTGAGCTAAATCCCCAACCTCTTTGACACATCTTAATTCTTTTTACACCTCTTTCCCTTCCCCTTCTCTCCGACTCTTGGTCCTCTTCCTACTTGCAGAAGATCTATTAGTGACTTCCCTTTAGTCCTTCTCTTTTAAAAGATAAGAAAAATTGCCTGGCACAGTTTTCTCATTATATGCTTTCTACAGTTCATTCTCATTTAATTTTTCTGTTTAGTGTCAAAAGGTATGTGCTCTTTCAGCATGCTTGGAATTCCAGTTCCACTGTTAATGTGTGTGCAATAGTGTAAAAGTGACATGAACATTCTGAGCCCAGTTTCTGCTTTTGTGGCATGGGAAAACAGTGGCATTCATTTAATAGAATTGTTGTGCAATTTAAATGAGATACTCTATGCCAATGCTTTAATGCAGTTCTTGGCACATAAGAAGCACTCATTAAATTGTTACTTATTTTTGTAAAATGAGATCAACAATACCTACCACAAGGCTTGTTGTGACAACCAGGTAAGATGACTTAGTGCAGATGCTAAGCTCTGAGTTTGGCCCATGTGGCTGTCCAATAAAAATAAGTCTTCTCTCCTTGTCTTCAAATTTCCACCTCAGACAACGATGTCTTTTCCTGAAACCCACGACAGTCTTCTTTCTTCTCAGATATTCCTGAGAACACAACGCATTGTCTTCTTTTCCAATTATTTCTTTTCCACCCGCTGGAAAGCGATCATTATTGCACTGATGTTATGATGACCAGCCTGTAATCCATACCCTGTGATTTTACACATTTCTTCATCCTTTCCACTGTCGTGTATTCCTTGTAATGATCTTGGTCTTGAGTGACTCTAAGCTATTTTATTTGTGGGTCTCATCTATGTTATTTACTTCTCTACAATGCCAAACACAATGAAGGCAAATCTTTTTTTCCTGTATTTTCTATCATCCAATTATGTATGTGCACCTCAATCCTTAAACCTATCACACTTGGAGATTTCTGATTGCTTTAGATAGGACAGCACTGACTGTTTGGTTTTTATGGTGCCCTTTAAGCAGATCAAATTTAAATTCAGGTCCCTGAGGAAAATTCCAGAGCACACCCATTTTCTCTTGTTTTATTAATTGGAAAAGTAAGAGCTTATAGCAGAGAAGTCTCCTTTATTTCACGAGTCTTTTCATATAACACTAAGCACCGATATTATTTATGTCTGTATCTGTCAGATTAAGTACATAACTCACCAGGTTCTTTTACTTATACAGTATCTCTGTTTTGATTGAATGTTCTTTCTCTTTACAAATTTTGGCGGATATCCTTCGTTAGTGAAAGCTACTGTTTTATAGTTCACTTTCCAAGAGAAAATTTATTTTGGCTTGTTACAGGTTTTACTCGAGTTTTAAATTTCTAAGGAAAATTTGTAAAGGGCCCTATTTGATTCCTTCTCTACTTGCAGCTGTGTCCATTCTCCATAAGGGATGCTGGGATTGTGAGCAGCCTCCGAGACTTCTATAAAGACCCACCCTGGCGCTTTGTGTGGTCACTCCTTGGTTCTCTCTCTGGGCTTCCTTCTTCTGGGGGAGTGAGGGGATTGCATACAGAAAGAAATCCTGACCCTGCAGAGCAAGAGTGTAAATAAAGGCTTTCCGAGCGGCTGTTCACTTCTGCACCCTTCTGTGACTCTATCCAAGCTTGTTCTTTTTGTGTAGTTTAGTCCTTCTCAACTTTGGCAATAATTTTTAAGGTATTAGATCTTTGACTTTCTCAAATTCCATCTGGGAACCTGAAAGAATTTTTGTTTTTGTCGTTTTATTGTTTCCAATCCTAAATTCAGTAGATATAGCATCAAGAGAAACACATACCAATACTCAGTGTATTTTAATTTTTATGTTTTTTCCTTATATTATCCAAGCTTCTGTCAGCAACTGAAAGCCTTATGAGAATTTAATTTTTTTAAAAATAGAACTGTTATTACCATTATCTGTGTAGAAAAATTTTAAAAACTGATTTTAGTAATATCATCAGTCTGTCTGGCAACAGCAAATATCCATGTATCTAGAGAATTACATACAATTTCTTAATGAGGTACTGGATTAAATTTTAATGAAGATAACTAACTTATCCTATGAATGTGAATGGTAATACGTTTATATTTTATAAAACTTCAAAATTAGGCCATGTGGTCCTTCTAACATGGTTACGAGGCTGAGAGAGAAAAATGTCATTATAGCATTTCACAGGTGAGGCTTCACTTACCTAAGTGATGAAGTCAGAAATGGAGCTCAGATAACCTGCTCCTGATTTAGAACTCATTCAATTTTCAATAGAACAGACATTCAAGAGGCATCTAATCTTTTGGTTAAGCCCTGAGAACCAAAGACAAAGTCTTTGTCCATTAGAAGTGTCTTGTCTAGAGGTAGAAGGACACAGTGAACATGTAAGATCACATGGAAAGTATGTCAGAGAGCTCTAAAGAAGTACATTGAAAGTTAGAGGAGTTTATAAAGGTTTCCTAGATCCAATGAGGCATGAATATGAGTTACCGTATGACATTGTTGATGGGCATTTTAGACAGGACTGAAATATAGCAGAAGTAAGGGACGTGATGTGTGCAAGAGAATGTTACGAATTTTGGGTGAACAACTGGGGCTGGGCCGAGGAGGGGGGGTCCTTGTGGTGTCTTCTTGGCTTGCTTACGTGTTAAGGCTATCTTTTTTAACATTGAGGATGTTGCAACTTTTCCTTGCCACATATAATGATTACCTACATTTTAGGATGATTCATTTCTCTTTTTATGATACACACACATTTTATTATTTAACTATCAGTATCTCCCTGTTGAATAGTGTAGCTAGATGTGGGTCAGTGAAAGCACAGTTAATACATTTATGGATCCCTTTAAGAACTATATACACACTGAATAAACTGGATTTATTGTATTTAACCAGGAGAAACATAAAATAAGCCTAGGCTTGATTGTTCCGTGAAGACGTGAATCCATTCGTTTGATCTAAAGTGCCTATAAATGTGAAGAATCAAACTGAAATATTTGTATAAAAGATATTTTTCTAATATTAGGACTATAGTTCTCTATGTGTCCTACACAATAATTGAAAAGAAGAAGGAAAATGAATGAGGGAATAAAGTTACTCTCATTTGAAAACATTCTGCAAAAAAAATAGAACTATTGGGTTTTGAAAAGGCAAAGGAGAAAGTGGGTAGTTGAGACGAGTGCCTACACTGATGTTTCTCAACCCTTACGTTTTAAGACCCCTAAATGGCCCTAAGTGAAACTATATATAATAAGGGATCGTCACACCAGGCTGTTGATATCCTGCATGGTCTGAAAAAACACTGACCCTTGTCTCCGGGGGGCAGGCTTTAAGCCCGTGGACTATCTCACCTAGTGTGAATATCTTTCACAGAGATCATAGCCTGGACACCAAAGTATGATGTAGAAAGGGTAAATTAGCTACCAGGGACATCAAAATCTTTGGCTCTCTGAACGCCCATTTGAAGAGGATGAAAAGACAGACTGTAGTCTGGGAGAAAATATTTGGAAGCCACATAGCTTGTAAACAAAAGTTTGTAGACTATATAAAGAGCTGTTAGAACTCAACTAAAGTCAAGTAAAAAAAAAAATTGGAAAAGGGCAATAGACATGAACAAACATTTCAGTGAAGAAGACATAAAGATGGCAAACAAACACATGAAAAGATATTCAACATTGTCAGTCATTAGGAAAATGCAGATTGAAACCGCTATGAGATACCGCGGCATACTGATCAGAACAGCTAAAATACAGCGACTGCCTCAAGTGCTGGCAAGGCTCGCGGCACTGCTACCACGCCTACGTAGCTCGCGGCACTGTCAAATGGGCACAGCCACTCTGAAGGTGTTTTGTGCCATCGATTCTGATAAAATGAAACCTGCAGTTACCAGAGAATCCAGAAATTGCACTTTTGGACATTTATTTCAGAGAAATGAAAACATATGTTCACACAAAAACCCAGGATGTTTTAACAGATGTTCTAACAGATGTTTATAGAAGCTTTGTAATGATCTAAACGGCAATCAGTCCAGATGTTTTTCAACAGGTGAGGGGTTAAACTACTTCTTCTTAGGCAGCATTAGTCCATCTGTACCATAGAACGCTACTCAAGGATAAAAAGAAGTGAAAGATTGATGTAACCAACTTGGATGAATTTCCAGTTATGCTCAGTGAAAAAGTCAGTTTCCAAAGATTTCTTACTGTATAATTTCTGTTACATAACCTCTTTGAAATGACAAAAATTTTAGATAGACTCGTGGTCGCCAGTGGCTGGGAATGTGAGAGGAAGTCGGGTAAGGGTTATGTAGAAGCCCTTCAGTATGTCTGCTACGGTAGTGTATATGCAAACCTACATGGATGATATAATTGTATGGCACTAGCCACACACACGCACATAGCTATTCAAACCCAGGGAAATCTGATTAAGATCGGTACTTGTTAATGTCAACCTGAGAGCTGCGCTATTCTACTGGGAAGAACGTATAAGGAATCCCACTTGGTGTCTTATTTTTGTAAGTGCATGTGAATTTACAATTATAACAATACAAATTTCAATTAAAATGTTCATCTTCCAGTGATTTGAAATTATGACTTTTTAAAACGGACTAAATTTTCTTATGTATTCTTTCTTATTCCTGGATATTTTATTCTATTCTGCCAGTGGTCTTCTATCTAGACCACATGAGATTTTCAAACTGCTCTTTCTGAAATGTGGCTGGTTTAGGAAGGCCGATTTTGAAGTTTCATTGATCACATCATCACCTGTGGAAGATTATTTCCAAAAATGGAAAAGGCTGCAACGATTGGCCCACCCCACATGTCCTTCTCCTACCCTACCCATCCAGAGATGGGTCTACTTCTCCTCTCTGTGTACACAGCTGGTCTGTGACCTGCCATGATGTCCAATAGATGAGCAGGAATCATGGTACACGATTTCTGGGCCAAGACCTTAAGAAGCTGTGTAGTCTCTATATTTTTCTTCTTAGAAGCGAGTCACATATAAAGCTGAGCAGGTTAGATTATTGAATACCAAAAGACCAGATGGAGGGAAGGTGATCTCAGCCTTCCACCCATTTTTGCTGAGGCCTAGATATGTAAGTGGGGATCTTGGACACACTAAATTAGATAATATAGACAAAAATCTTTTTAGGAACTAAAGGACTTTTTCAATTTGAGGTCATTAAAATGACTTGACATAGGAGGACCAGTTAAAGGAAAATGAGAATGAGGAGAAGAAAAAAAAAAGGAAAATGTAGAGATAGATGAGAAATCATCAAAGAAGAGGAAGATGGCACAAAATCGTGAGATGTAGGGAGGAAGGAGGAAAAGAGGGATGAGGAGAAAGGAACCATGAGAGATGTGAGAGCAAGTACTGAGCACAGGAGGGAGACAGTTGAAGGCAAAAGGCAGGAAGATAGTGAGACAAGTTTGACAAGACAGATAAAAGTACTCTTGTTACATCTGCCATTTGTGGATCTCAGGAGGTCTCACTCTACACTTTGAAATTTTGCTGTTTAAAAAAATTATTTGAAAATATTTTGGAGCCAGTGGAAAAAATATAAGGTGGGGTTACTGGCTGAGAAAAAAGGAAAATTATTTGAAACCTAGAAAATCTGGACAAAAGCAGAACATATTATCTAACAACCTTACCACTGAGTATGCACTTAAGGATCTTGAAGTTAATATATCTAGGAGATATCTACATTCTCATGTTCATTCACTGTAGCATTGTGTACAATAACCTAAACATGAAATCAACCCAAGTATGCATCAGTGGGTGAGTAAACAAGACAAATTTGGTATATATACACAATGGAACCATTTTGCCTTAAAAAGGAAGAAAATCCTGCGATTTGGAAAAGGCATTAGGTTAAGTGAAGTAAGGCAGGAGAAGACCAGATACTACATGATCTTTCTTACATGCAGAATCTATAAAAGTTAAACTCCGAATCAGAGAGCTAGAATGGTGGTTATTAGGTGCTGAGATAGGGCTGGGGATTTGTCGAAAATCCAAAATTTCAGTTCGACAAGGAAATAAATTTAAAAGAACAAAGAATAGCAATAGGGACCGTAGTTAATAGCAATGCATTGTCTATAGTACTTGAAAGTTGCTGAGAGTAGATTATAAGTGTTCTTACCACAAATAAATGATAACCGTGTCAGGTAAAGTATATGCTAATTACTTTGATGTTACCATTCCACAATATTTGCATATATTAACATAATGTTGTGTACCACAAAGATATATAATTTTTGATAATCAAAAATAAGAAAAAATTTAGGACAACTCTTTTATACTATTATGGATTTTCTCATGCCTAAATATTTATTTTCTAAAATCAAGACTCTCATGGAACTCGGAGGTCTTGTGCATAAGTACAGATGTTATTTAGATTTGGGGAATTTTCTTTAGAGCATTAATGGTGCCCCTTAGATATGAAATCCTTATTAACTTTGCTGAATAAATAAATGAAGTCTCAAGCTAGGCTTTTGAAAAGTCGCTTTGAAATTAAATATCTCTTGGTGACCTTACATTTTTATCTTTAAAAACTGGTTTAAATTCTAATATTCAGAATCCTTCATTTGTGACCAGATGCCCTCCCCTGGCAAATCTGTTCTTTAATTCTGCCATGACAGTTGCGTGCCTGCCCTGAGCCATCCCATTCCCTCTTCTTAGAGGTTTGGTTTTGTTCTGGTGTCATCTTCTCATAAGTTCCAGATAGATGACAATGTCTTTAGGCCCCAGGCAGTCGATTATGATAGACTTAAGGTAATAATGGTGGACTCATGCCTGCGACTAAATCTAGCCATAAAAATTCGAGATGCAAACTGTGGAGCTTCTGGAAATTTCTTGCTAGAAGCAAATGAAATACAGGAGGAAACACACCTTCTTCACTAAGCATCGTTTCCAGAGCTAATGGCACTGCTGCTGCCACCGAAGCTTGTTTGTGCCACATAGGGAGTCACCCAGCACAGTGAAGATGGCAAAAGTGAAGATACGATGGTCCTTGATGACCGTGCTCTCTCAGTGGAATTAAAGAACACGCGCCGTGTACACCAAGGCTTCTCATAATTTGAGCTACTTCAAGTTGGACATTCTATGACTTGACATGGAAAACATTCTCACAAATACACATAAGTGTTACAATTAGATCAAAATGTTTATACGTAGCATCATAAGGGTAAATCATATTAATAAGGAATAATATTCAATAATAAATAGAATGACCACATTTCACAGTCTTTTCCTCCCACCATAAGTGTGTGCTTCTTTGAGACGAGGTTAAACACAGGAGCCTGCTAGTGCGGCAAGAGTACTCTGAACTCCCCCCATCCTGTCTTCTGAAGATGCAGCTAAGCTAAAAGGCAGATGCGCTGCTGGCCGCATGGCATCCACTCTGATGTTAAAAGATGTGTAATTCTTGTCTTTGTCCAGGGTGCCTGTAGCAGATTCTGCCTATTTTTCTTATTGCCTCCACTTTTGTAAAGAAATTATAATCTAGGCTCTTTACCTGGTGTCCAGGCTTGTGGCACTGCCACCCAAACTCTCAGAAGTCTAACATTCTTTGGGACTTTATTGAATAAAAAGGGACCTATTCCTGTTAGGAACATAATAAAACAGAACCTGTAATTCCTCTGCAGAAACGTTTTCTGCCAAGGTTCTCTTGGATATTTATGACTTTCTTCTTCTTCTTTTTTTTTTTTTAACCTCCCCAATCTCTTACTAGTGAATCCTTTCCAGTTACACATAAGCAGTCTCTCCCATTTTACTTAAATCCTCTTCTACCTCACTTTATTCTCCAGCATTGCCCAATTTCTCTTCTCTTTTGGTGATAAAGGCGTTGTGAATGTTTAGTGTGGGGGACTTATCATGGTCAGCCTGAGCAGGAACGCCCAGCTGAACCGAGTTGCTGTGGTTCTGGGCGTAGAAGATCCACCTGAAGGTTATTGCCGACACTATATAAAGGAGAAGGGGCGCAGAAGATGGCGGTCGGCTGTTTCCCGGGAGTGGTTCTGCTGTGGCTGGTTTATCCAGAAGAAAACCTGGCTGTTCTCACTGCAGAAGGAGCTTGGGGCCTTGCTGTCACCGAGGATGGCTGCTGTTCTCTTCAGGGGAACTCTGGTCTTCATCTGTGCTGTGAGTGTCATATCCTGGTTCCAATATAGATTTCTCTAGGCTTTTAGTGCAGACACAGGCGTGTACGAAACATTGCTGTGGGCTCCCAGCCCTTGATTGGATCTTTCGGGTTTCCAGTACACAGGTAGATGTTCTGCACTCTTCCTGCATTTGGCTTGCGGGTGAATGTTGTAACTTGTAATTGTCATGTATTAAACCTGCTCTCTTGCAAACTATTGACTCTAGAAAAGTAACTAATACAGAAACTGGTACCAGGAGTAGTGCGGTCCTTGCTGTGTTGTTGCCTGGCCATGTGGCTTAAGAACCTTTGGAATTAATTTGGAAAGGTTTTCAGCGACCAGCCAAAGAGGCAGCCCTGGAAAACTCTAAATTTATTATATGGGAGACTCTGGTCAGAGCCCAGAAAACCAGAGTAACTGACTGATAGAAATGCTGTTGGTTAGGATGAGGCTTGGGAGTGCTCTGTGGAGAAGGACTGCATGGGCTGCTGGATCCCAGGCGGTACGTGTGTGCTTTGATGGAGGTTGCTCTGGATTTTGATTCTGTTTGGAGATACTGCCTGGGTGGCAGAAAAATTTCAATGCAGCCTGGTGTTGGGACAGCAGCATAGTTACTGTTGAGGGCTTTTGGCCTGATCTATTTTGGAAATCAAGAGTGGAGAACCACCGGTGACTTGACGCGTTTGGCCAGAGGGGTGCTGTGGATTGCATGGATGAATGGAGGAGAGTGAGGTTGTGGGGAGCAAACAGGACAATGGAAAAATGACCCGAGGCCTTTACCAAAAGGGAAGAGTGTATTTGGGGTGCAGGAGATTCTTTGGGGCGTCTCTTAATGGTGCCATACTCTGTCATTAAAGTTAATGAAAATCAAAGGAGATTTAAAATTTGGAGCCATAATTTTTAATGTGGATGCACTGTGTTGGTATACTGTACTTTGTAAACAAATTAGTTATTGTTTTAGAACAAGCAAGAGAGACAGAATGAAGTTGTTGTATATTTCTATGTATATTTGTAATTTTTGGACACCTATTTGTAATCAGTGTTGAGAATCCTTTGAATATTTGTTTCTGGTGTGGGAATGAGTGCACTAAGAATTGTATTGTTAATGTAAGTCTGAATAGACTAAGATATGTTAACCCTTTACAAATCTGCCACTGCAGACTCTGGGTTAAAGAAATGTGTCTGATTATCAGGTTGAGCAGGGGTGGATTGTGGTGGGCTTATTGTGGTCAGTTTGAGCAGGAACGCCCAGCTGGACTGAGTTGCTGTGATTCTGGGCATAGAAGGTTCACCTGAAGGTTATTGCCAATAGAGTATAAAGGAGAACGAAAGCAGAAGATAGTGGCTGGCTGTGTCCCAGGAGAAGCTCTGTTGTGGCTGGTTCTCCTGAAGGGGACTCTGCTGTTCTCATTGCAGAAGGAACTTGGGGCCTTGCTGTTGTTGGGGATGGCTGCTGTTCGCTTCAGGGGAGCTCTGGTTGTCATCTCTGCTGTGAGACAACAGAGATGACATCCTGGTTCCAGTATAGATTTCTTCAGCCTTTTAGTGCAGACATGGACATACATGGGACATTGCTGTGGGCTCCCAGCCCTCAACTGGATCTCTCAGGTCTCCAGGGCAGACAGACATTCTGCACTCTTGCTGCATTTGGCTTGGGTGTGAATGTTGTAACTTGTAAATGTGCTGCATTAAATCTGCTCTCTTGAAAACTGTTGACTCTAGAAAAATAAATCATACATTTAGTTTCCATTGTCTTCCTTTACATTCACCATTCAACCTTTTATAATCTGCTTTCTGTTCATTATTCCACAGGAACTACTTAGGTTAATGTCAATGATGACCTTCTCTGTCTCTAATTTCAAATACCCTTTACCGTCCTTCTTTTTCATGGAAGAATTTGGCATTATTGAAAAAAATGATCATGTGTTGACTTTCATGGGAATTCGTTCTCTGGGTTTTCCTTCTGACACTTGGAATGTTCTTTGTCTCCTTAGCATTCTCTTTGTCAATCTCTCATCCATGGTTATGGCTAAAATTTACTATTGACATATTGATAATTTCCTACACACACATAGTCCAATATTTTGTATATATGCACAAATACAAATTTCAAATTCTCCTGAGGAGAAGACCTGCATATCCTTCTTTTCTAGACATCTCTACGTGGATGTTGGGCAGGCATGTCAATCTCAATTCCAAACCCTCAACTCACCATCTCTCTTTCCTCTCCTCCCACTTTGAACCCCCAGACTTTGTCTACAGCTTCCAATTTCAGTAAATGGCAACATTAGTCACCCACTTGCCAAAGCCATAAATCATGGCCTCAATTTCTTCACCTCCAGAATAAGATGGCTGCAGGAGATCATATTTAATATTATTTTCAGTCTTACAAGTTTGTAAAATATCAAGGAAAATTTGAATGAGTGAAAGGGATTTGAAGTGAGTTTTGTCTGAAGGTCCTTCTTCATTATGATCTAATTTTTCCCATTAATTAAGCAAATCTTTTCCTTTTTTGAACAAATAAGTTTCCATTTCCTCTCAAGATTTCCTTATGTAATTTTATATTAAAGATAAGATGGATTCAAATTAGGATGTATCTGGCAGATATGTTGAAGAGATAACTCTTGTCAAAATTAAATACTACAAAAATGCTTACCTCTTAATTACCACCTACTACTCAAGAATATACCTGTATGTTTGGAACAAAGGAAGAATTATGTCTTCAAAAATAGATTGGAAATATGGAAATATTTCTACATTTAGTGAGCAATGTCCATATGAGAAAATCACATCACTAGAGAGAAGAAATAGCAAAATTTAATTTACAGTATTTCAAGGGACATTTGAATGGTTTTGTGTGTGGACATTTCTTAACAATAACAATAGTTTTTAGGGGTGTGCTGAGACACCTACTCAAGACTGAGTAATAGAACTCTAGTTTTGGACTGCATCTTGGGAATAATCTTGTCAAATTCTTTTATTTGGAGGATGAGAACGCAGTCTCATGCTTACACCACTTGTGAAAAGACTAGACAGGACTAGAAGCCAGGTCTCTAGGTGTCTGGCCAGAGTTGCAGATTTAAGAGTGAATAATAATGAAAATTCTTAAATTTACCTGGTTTCCTCTTTATGAAAGTAAATTCACGGCTTCAGAAAGATTTGTATCATTCTTGATATTTGCAAACTAACTCTCAGCCAAAATTTGCGTCCTATGAGTGATTTTCCCGTGACATGGGATCAGGTATCAGGTCATTGAAAAATAAAGTTAAACCAGATTGGAAGATGGGGTTCTTCTACAGTCTGGTGCAGGATACAGGACAGCATTACAGCTGGGATTTTCCCAGAGACAAACCTTGGTTTTGGATCATCTTTCGGAGACTGCTGTGCAAAGCTGATAATCTTGGTCTGCATTATTCATGTGCATGTTTGAAATGTAGTTACTAGGATACCCCTTGTCTTTCCTGAAGGTAATCTGTTCTTGCCCATCCAGGGCTCATTCTGGATGAATACTTTTTGTTAAAACAATCTTTTAGATTTTTAGATATTAAAAGATAGAACTATGTTGAGCAAGAGTGGTGATAATGGACATTCTTGTTTTGTTCCTGATTTTAGAGGGAAAGCTTTCAGTTTTTCCCCACTTAATATAATGTTGGTAGAAGATTTACCTTTATGTGATAAATGGCTTTATCAGTTTGAGATAAGGTCCTTCTATACCTGTATTCTTCAGAGTTTTATCATAAGTGGGTGTTGAATTTTGTCAAAGTCTTTTTCTGCATCTATTGAGATGTTCGTGTGATTTTTGCCATTTTTGTTTATGTGCTATATTTCAGTATATTGAACCATCCTTGCATCCTTGGATGCAGCCTACTTTGTCACACTGTATGATCTTTTTGATAATTTGTTGTATTCTGTTTACCAGTTATTCCTCAGACAGAGAATTAGTATTGAGAATAAAGAACTCAAAAAAATTAGAAAGAAAAAAAAAATTAAACCTCCCAAAGCAGAAGAGCCAGTCAAAAGGTGGGCAAGTGAAATGAATAGACATTTCTCTGAAGGAGTATAAATGGCCAATATATACATGAAAAAATGTTCATCATTGATGGCAATCAGAGAGTGCAAATTAAAACAACAATGAGGTTCTATCTCCAGAAAGAACGGCTATTGTCAAAAAATCAAATAATAATAAATGCTGGGCTGTGGATGAGAAACAAACCGTCCTGAACAGTTGGTGGGAATGTAGACTGGTGCAACCATTATGAACATCAGAATGGGAGATTTTTCAAATAATTAAAACTAGAAATTCCATTTGACTCAGCTATTTTCCTTCTAGGTATCTTCCCAAAAGAGTTAAAGACATTGTGTTACAGTGATACATACATACCCATTTTTATAGCATACGATTCATAATAGATAAATAAATATTGGAAGTTGCCAATATGTCCCTCAACAGATAAATAGATGAACAAAATGTGGTATTTACACACAATGGAGTACTACTCTGCCATAAAGAAGGATAAACTCAGTTCATTTGCAGGAAAATGCATGCATTTTAAAAACATAATATTAAATGAAATAAATCAGACATGATTTTTTAAATTTTATTTTAATCAGACATGATTAAACATCACTTGTTTTCTCTTATATGAGAAACCCAGAATAAATATAAAGAGCAAAATAGAAGATAGGTAATAGGAAGTAGGGAAATAGATTTTGTTCAAGTGGGAAGAGAATCAAGAGATGGAGGGAGAATGGAGGGTAGAAAGGAAAAGGGGATAAAAAAGGAATGAAGATGTGTGATGGACATGCACCAATAGGAATATATCCCACAAGGAATATAATCATTATGTAACACAAGGATGTATTAATAAAAATAACTGGAAAAAAGAATTTGAAAAATAAATGAGAGTTTAAAGTGCTTGCCTTGCAAGCCACAAGGGCCTGAGTTCGATCTCCAGCACCAAAAAAGAAAAAAAAAAAGAGAACTTTCTATTAATTCATCCCTACACTTTTTAAAAATAAAACTTCAGTTCTGTGTCTTCACTGAGCTCTTGTATTTTTAATTGCTAAAGATAGCTAGCACATATGTGGTGTTAAACGTTATTAGCTAATAATAAATGAGAGAGTTACTGAATAAGCGAAAGAGTTGGGGATTTATGAAACGGCACATTTCTAGAAGAGCCTACCTTAATTAATTATTAGCCAGATTGATTCTAAACACCTATAGTCAGGCCAAATATTCAGCACATCATTTAGCCGGTTGGGCTGTGCCATTTGATGTGGTCCTGATCTAAGATGGAACATATATCCAAAAATGTTTTTCCCATTTTCTGTCATCTACTGAAATTCGAAATTAAGTCTAGAGCAGGGTAGACATTAGAACGGCTTGTTCTGACTGAGGTTTTGTTCTCAAGATTATCAAGATGAACAAACTGTTTCACACAAACCAGGAGAACAACATGGAAAACAATTTCCTTCTGATGAAACCCATATGATTTCATGCAGTTTAATCAATCATTATTGGATGATTACTGCCCTGTCAGTTTCTTGGGATACAAAATGTGTAAGATATTTCTCTCTTGTGGAGGGTGTTTAAATTTAGGGACGGACAAATAGTTTACTTCATGTGAAGTAAACTAATCACTAGAAATGCTTAGTAAAGAAGGAGACAAGGTAATTGGGAGAGAGGTACATTTGGTAGCATAGAAAAGAAAGGGGAAAAATTCTTCGGGGAATTTGTATTTGAGTTAGGCCTTGAGCTATAAGGAGAATTTTGCAAGACTGGGAAGGATGTAAACAGCTCAAGGAAGTATATGAGAAAATTTTGCACAAACGTTACCATGTAAAGATACAAGTAAGGTAATGATGATAGCTCATTCCCTATTTTCCTTTGATGTGAAGCAGTTAAAAACATTCAAAGGTATAAATAACATTTACCCAGAATGGCATAAGATCTAGACTGATTTTAAAGAAATAGACGTAATGATTAATTATTCTTATGGCATTAAGACAGTGTAATGAGCTGCCAAAACCAAAGACCAGCCAGGTGACACGCTAAACAAATTGATTTTTCCTCTATAAGAATATTTTAAAGGCCAGTTAAAATATTTTCTTCAGTTGAGAGCCTGCTTTCAAAACTCACTTGTGGGTCCTCTAATGTAAACAAAGATCTTCAACGCCAAAGTTGCTTTTGCTCTTTGACTTTTAGGATTTGTTCAGTATACATGTGGTTGGGACATGGGTTTTATTACTGAAGCCAATTGAATTTATCTTTGGACTGATTAAATTTGGATTTTTAGAAGCACAGAACTATACATTTTCTCACTGTCTCCTCCATTTCTCTAAGCCCCAGAGAAGGAGCCGCGTGAGTACGGTAGAAATTATTGCTCTTTCTCTTGACTTATGGTTAGTGAGGAACACTTAAGGCTGGCATCAGGTTACAGGTTTGTTATTTTGATTTTTTTTCTGTTTAAGATTTCTCACTGCAACGGCATGTTCCAGGGTAACCACACTCCCTACCCCCAACCACTTTCTTGGAACAGGATTCCAGGAAGCGCCAGGCCTGAGAGTGATGCTTGTGTAAATGCCAGACAGCCGGCCTGCTGCATCACCGTTCCCAAAATAGAGCCTTCAGAGTGTGTGTTCCAAGCAGGATGCCGTTCCTCAGGAGATTCTTTGAAAGTCAGTTTGTCCTTTAGCTCCTCTCTCTCTGCTTCCTAAAAGGACTCAGGGTCCCTCATAGTATGGCAGTAACTCAGGGTAAGTCAGTTAACAAGGACATACAGAATCAAATCTACAAATAATGGGGCAGGGAGAGGGAAGCTTGCCAACCAGACAAATCCCTTAGAGCTGGTGTCTGGGCGGCGGCGCTGCTGACATTCTGGGTAGTTCTTTGCCGAGGGGACGTGGTGTTCATTGTAGGACTTTAGCAGCACCCTTGACTTCTCTCCACTGGAGCCACTAGAAGTCCCCCGTTATGACAACTAAACAGGGTCCGCAGACATTGCCAAATGTCCCCCGGGGAAGGTGTAATTCACCCTTGGTTGAGATATCTGCCCTGGATGAAGAAGGAAACACCTATACTTCCAAATCATCTCATTTTCCCTTGAATCGTAACTCCCACAATTGCAAATCTCGTTATTATATATAGTTCATGACTGTTATAATGACAGTGGCGATCTCAAACTGGTTGCCGCTTCATGCTCACATGGTCATTGTGTCTCCGATCCCTCTTTCTAAGGTGGGGATAATAATGGTTGTTTGTGCGGATTATCAACGTAATGTTTCTGAAGCACTTTCTACAGTGTCTGGTATGTAGTAAGTGCTCTATACATTCTGTGTGATTATGTATTTATGTGTGTTCTTAATTGTCTTTCTCCATCCTGAGTCACAGCTACAGTGAGGGAAGAGGGCTGGTATTTTGATGGCAGACGAGGCAGATGTATAGTGTAGCAATAGGAGATATCCTAAGGGGCGTTCAGTCTTGGGGCTTGGGAAAGCCTCAGTGTCTTGCAGATGCCTGACTCATGCCCAAAACTCTTCCTTTCACCTGGAGACAGTTGAATGGAATGGATGAAAATCACTCAAGGACCCAAAGTGAAGCAACGATGGATGTTTAAGGAGGCAGGATGGCAGTGGAGTATGGAGAAGCCAGAAAATCCTCAGGGAAAGGATTTTTTTCCTTTTAGAGCTACGTGCACAGTGTACCACGGAAGAGTCGAAATGTGCGTGAGGGTGCGTGGCTTGCACGGGAGCGGAGGAACTACCCTCGTGCCTCCTTGTGGATCTTTTGTGAACTCAAAAATACAACTTGAAAGGAGAAGGCTTCTTCAGCATCACAAGAGCCCTGCTCTTGGCATGGTAAATAAAAACCATCCATTTATGGTGTTCTCTGGAGACAAATCCAATGCTCAGGCAGGAGTTACCATTGCCTTAGAAGTACTGCTCGTGGTGCCCGGAGTGCTGGGAGATGGTGGCTTTGATGACTCCAAATTTAATTATGATGCAACCCATTAGCCCAAAGGCAGAGGCCGTGACCCTTGAAAACACTTCATTCATTGAAACTCACTCACAAAGGAAGGAAGCCTATGCAGAAATGATAGCAAATCGAAAACTTTTCGAGTTAGAAAGCTCTGAATTTTTATCCTGAAGACTGCACAGCTAAAACTGTGGAATGAGCAAGACAGTTTTAATGTGTGCGAAGACTATCCTGCACAGCATAGGCGAGACTTTATTTATTTCACAGGTTTGTGGAGACATTTCTCAGTTCACTGGTCCCTTGTCTGAATCATGATGACAGAGTGCAGAGAGGCAGATCTGTTTCAATGGGAAGTATTCAAATTAAGGATTAAAATATTCAGAATTTATATCATCTCCATAGGAACTCATAGCCTTACTTTCACGATACACTAGGGAATTTCCATCTGAAATAAAAAGGTAATCAGGTCCATATTTGAGTGTTCTAGTTTCACACATAAGACGTTCCTGGGAGCCAAACTTCTGGGTTCATTCTGATTTCTTGTAGATTCTAGGAGAACTTTTATTTGGTTGAAAGGTAAGTTCCAAGCTTTGTAAGTTAGCTTATCTGCAGCTCATCATAAAACCTTGGCAATTTAAAAATTCCTTACCCATTTCCCAAGGGCAATGCTAGAAGTGGCACGACAGAGCTTGGGTCTTGTTTGGAACCTGGAGGGTCCAAGTGGACCTAAAATGACCAACTCCTTGAGGCATCTCACATCTGCTAAAGAACCTCTTAGCATCCTGGGAGCGCATACGATGCCGATGGGCCTATATTACTAGTCTGCTAAGGTTGCTATAACAAGAATGCCAAGACTTCAGAGACTTAAACAGCAAACATTTATTGTCTCACAGTTCTGGAGGCTAGAAGTCCGAAATGAAGGTGAGGGCAGGCTGGTTTTGTTTGAGGCCTCTGTCCTTGGCCTGCAGGCAGCCCTTTCCCTCTTGTGCCTTCTTAGGCCCTCCCACTCATGTCTGCCACCTCTTCTTACAGGATTGGTGCTGTATGGAGGAAGCCATACAATTTTACTGAACCTTGATTACCTTTTGAAAGACTCTATGTCTAGACATAGTCACACTGGAGGTTAGTTCCTCCGCATAGGAATTTTAGGGGGATTCAATTCAGTCCATGATAGCACCTTAAAGCAGTGACACTGAATTCATTAAGAAGCTGGTGAGGAAGGAGTCGACTTTACCAACTGGTGCCCGAGGGGCGCGGCACCGGCTATGAGCTAGATGGCACTGCAGATGGTACTGTCTTCTTCTATCCCAGAGTGGGTGGGGGGCTGCACACGGGAAGGGGGCTTCCAGGCCGAAAGCTGGGGAAGAGGAGAGCAAGGCCCAAGTACCTCTGAGCTAGGAAGGGGGACATGGGACAGTGGGGCCCTGAAGTGGAAAAGAAGTGACATTTCCATGCATGGGACATTTCGATGTCCTCTCTTTTTTGGCTGACTCATGAAATAAGGTGGGTGCAAGCGGAGTGGGCAGGCTCCAAGTGGCTGTATGATGCCTGTTGCTTGTTCACTCAGTGAGAAACTCACTGTCACCGTGTTTTTCTGTGCCTGTGGTGGGGACGAAGTAGACCTCATCCTTTGCACAGGCTCCAAGAGTCAGGCTAGGGAGGGTCCATATTCACATTTGCTTCCCCCAGTCTGCAAGGGTGTCATGGCATGGTGCAGGTATAAGATAGCAGAGTCAGGGTGTGAGAGAAACGCTATCGGAGCAGAGGAGTTACCCTTTGAGAGGGGGCCACTCTTTCAGTGAAAGGTCTGAGTTTCTCAGAGATGTGTATGAGGCAGACCTTCTTCCCCACTTTCTGATGCTGATCCTTCACTCCTCTCCACAGAAGGAGAATATGAAGCAAAACAACTCAGGTTGGAGGCTGAGGTGAAGGGAAGGAAGACACTGGGAAG
>PVJO010028235.1:0-18453 GCA_004026905.1 Hystrix cristata
CCTGTAATCCCAGCTACTCAGGAGGATGAGGCAGGAGGATCACAAGTTTGAGGCCATCCTGGGCAACTTGTAGGGGGCTCAGCACATTTTGGGCTCGATCCCCAGTTCCAGAAAACAAACAAAAATTCTGTGCTAATCCACACGCAGGCCATCAGAGCACGGGTTGTGTTTGTTTTGCTCTTGGGTACATGGCAGCTCCTTGCAAGTCAGGAAGAGGGGGCGTCTTCAGCCCCTCACGGAACACTAGTGGTCGCAGAAGTGGCCACAGGGGTCCCTCTGGCCCCCTGGAAGGCTTCCGTTCCCCTAGCGGCCAGGCAGGGAGCATTCAGGGTGGGATTGCTGGGAGGGCAAAGGAGAGGCTGTGGGGACCCGGGCAAGGACAAGGCAGGACAGCGTCTCTCGCGACTATCACGGGGAGTGGAGGGCAGCTTTGTCTTCTGGGGGTGGAGCTGGGGTTGGCGGTGGCGGTAAATTCGTGCCTCCCTTGTTCACGGGTCCGAGGTCAGGCCTGAGGTTGCCAGTGTGGAGGGACACAGTACCATCTCATCTTTATTTATTACTTTTTTATTGAAGTAAGAAGCATAGGACATAAAAATGACCATTTCAAAATAAAAAATTGGTGGCGTTTGGTACATCCACAGTGTTATTGCAACCACCACCTCTAGCTGTTTCCAAAACATTTTTCAAATCCAATCTTTTTATTTATTTATTTGTTTTGGGGCATGCTGTGGATTGAACTCAGGGCCTTGTACTTGCTAGGCAAGTGCTCTACCACTTGAGCTAAATCCCCAAGCCCCTCAAATCCAATCATTTTTATTTCTAGTTTTTGGTTTTTTGAAACAGAGTCTTACTATATAGCACAGGCTGGCCTTGAACTCACAGCAATCCTTCTGCCTCAGCCTCCCAAGTGCTGAGATTATAGGTATGCTCCACCACATCTGGCTCAAATTCAGTATTAATTTTATTTTTAATTTTTTTTTTTTAAATTTTATTTTAAACCAAGAACATGTATTGGTACATTCTACATACAATGGTCACATTTATTTTTAATTTTTTTGAAATGAGTCTCACTAAGTTGCCCAGGCTGGCCTCGAATTTGCAATCCCCCTGCCTCGGCCTTCTCAGTAGCTGGGATTATATGTGTCACCCTGCTGGGCTGGTTCCAAAACATTTTTAATTGTCGTAAATGACAGCCCAGTCCCATGAAGCAGCCCCTCCGCACCCCACGTCCCTGATGCTGAATGTGTTCTGCTCACTTCTCCCCTTCTTGCCCTCGGCTCCAGGCCCAGCGAGCTGGGGAAGGGTGCAGTCGAAGGCCTGCAGGACAACCTGGCGCCCACCAAACCCGAGATGTTTGAGAACCCACTGTACGGCTCCGTGAACACCTTCCCCAAGCTGGTCCCCAGGAAGGAGCAGGAGTCCCCCAAGATGCTGCGGAAGGAGCCCCCGCCCTGCCCAGAGCCAGAGGCCACGGCGCCCAGCGGCTTGCTCTGCAAAGCCCAGGAGGCTGAGGGCAGCAAGGGCACAGGCAAGCAGGCGCCCGCGGCCTTCCTCGGCCCTGCGCCCCGGCTCCGCTCCTTCACCTGCTCGGGCTCCGGCGAGGGCAAGGCCGCCGGCGGGGACAGGAGCCAAGGGAAGCCCAAGGGCCCCGCCGGGTCCCAGGCCCCAGTGCCGGCCAAGAGGCCTGTCAAGCCCTCCCGCTCGGAGGTGAGCCAGCAGCCGACGCCCACCCCAGCGCCCCGGCCGCCCCTGCCGGTCAAGAGCCCAGCCGTCCTGCAGCTACAGCACGCCAAGGGCCGCGATGGCCGTGACTACCGCGACAACTCCGAGCTCCCACACCATGGCAAGCACCGGCCCGAGGAGGGGCTGCCGGGCAGGATGGCCATGCAGGTGAGCGCAGCCCGAAGGCGCGTGTGCACGTCCGTGTGTGTGCACCTGTGCGTGCCTGCTCATCCCGGGCCGCTCTGTGAGGCAGTGCTGGAAGGGCAAGGCTGAGCCTGGGCCGCTGCTCTGGCGTTCTTAGCCTTAGTGCTAGTACACACACTTAAAACGTCCCGGGTGCTGAGAGACTTCAGAGAGAGTGTCCCTTCCTTCCTGTAGAACGCATTTCTCTTGGGGCAAAGCTACTCGTGGTTAAGAACAGACTTGGGGGTGGGGGCACAAGCTTAGCGTGTGCAACAGCAAATACATTCATTCATTCATTAAAAACTAGCTCTGTTAGATTTGAATCCTAACTCTTCTGCTGTCCGGCTTTGTGCCTCGAGGCTGAGTTTACTCATCTGTAAAATGGAGCTATCAATTGTATTAATAGTATCTGGCTTATAGATTTATAGGAAGAATTAAATTATGCCATGTGCTATTATGTATTATTACTGTGGGTTTCTTGTTTTGTTTTGTTTTGCTTTGCTTTGTTTGTTTGTTTTAGTTTTTTTGAGACAGGGTCTTACTCTGTAGCCCAGGTTGGCCTTGACCTCACAGTGATCCTCCTGCCTCAGCCCCCTGAGTGCTGGGATTATAGGCCTGCTCCACCACGCCTAGCTGTATATGTTATATATTATATACTATACATAATTTAGTATATTATATAATAATGTAATACATAATCATATCATTAATCTCATATAAAACATTTTTATTAGAAGACCTGATAAAAAATACAGTGAATGTTTTAAAAATAAAATTACAGTAAAAGACACATTGCCATTAATGCCTCTCATAATACTTCCCCTTGCTTTGAACAAGTGTCTTTACGAGGTATGATCAGAAATTTTTTTTTTTCTTTTTTCTTTTTTCTTTTTTGGTGCTGGGGATCGAACCCAGGGCCTTGTGCTTGCAAGGCAAGCACTCTAATCACTGAGCTAAATCCTCAGCCCATGATCAGAAATATTGTGAATGCTGCTGCCAGGTGCCATCCAATAAAGAGGCAGGCCCATAAAAACATGACGATGTGTCCTCATCTACCCTCTTTGCTGGATCTGGCACTGTGCAACTTCTGGCTCTTCCCTCAAATCAAAGACCATGAAAGGGAAATGTTTTAAATCAATTCAGGACAGCCAGGACATAGCAGCTAAAAACATGAGAAAGGACTTCCAGAACTTCTCCAGGAAGTGGCAAGAACGATGGGATGCAGCCCTGGGTCCCCCTGTGTTTGGCGGTGCTAGGGAGGGGGTTTGAGGAGGATGCACAGGAATGTCTTTTACTGTAATCAAGCATTCACCTTAGTTTTCAATCCCACCGTGTGCAACAAACGGCTCAGAGGAGCATGTGTAGGCTGTTTCCACACTACGGGAAGCTGGCCCGGGCCACAGCAAGCGGGGTCCGGGGCCATCTGGTCAGTGAGTCCCTGACAACCCCTCCTTTCTCGTCCAGCAGTGACGCCCTTGGGAACTTGCCAGCGACAGGAGCCCAGAGGAGCAGCAGAACCCTCGGAAGCCTCTCCCGTGACCTCCTTCTGGTTCCCCTACCTCGCTTCCTGCGCAAGCTTTGTATTTTTCGGGAAAGGGCTTCTCGTCTATGTGGTCCAAGGAGTGTGCTGGCTGCGACACCAGGCAGAAGGTGCCGTGATCGGAAGGAAGACGCACCCCTGGATCCCCAGCGTGGCCTCGGTACTTGGGACCCCGAGGGTCTTGTTCAGGTCACCATTTTGAGAAAAAAAAACTGAAGTGCCAACTTGGGGGTGGAGATAGAAATAATAATACTATTAATAATAATAGTGGCCACTTGGTTAAAGGAGTCTGCCTGTGCTTAGGGACGTAGTCCAGGGCGGAGGCTCCGGCCACGCAGAACCACGTGCCCAGGCCCACGTGTCTTGAGGGTCTGGGCAGAGCATTAAGCAGGCTGATGCCCTGGGAGGGAGACGGCTCGGCTGCGGGATGTGGAGAGTACGAGTGGCTCATTCGGGTGACATGTGCTGCTTTAGCAAAGGCTGGGGTCCCACACGGCCGCCCAAGGAGCAGGGCTCTGTCCTAGCAAGAGCAGGGAAGGCCGCTGTGGCTCTCTAGCTGGGAGGTCTGTCCACGGTCTGGGTTGGGATGGCCAAGGCCCCGCTGGTCCACATGCCGGGCTCCCACCAGGCCCCTACCGCCTGCCAGCGAGGCCGGCCTTCCATGCCGGGCTCCGTGGCTTTCAGCCCTGCGCCCTTGATTGCTAGAAGAGTAGATTGTTGGTGTCTTTTCTCGTGTTGCTTTTTGACCTAACAGGATTGATGTAGAAAAGCAGATCTGGAGCGTGTAAGAGCAGGAGAATGGGTATGCACCCCACGTGCCCGCTGTCCTGTCCATGTGACCAGTAAACTGTGCCTTTCTCACTCGGCTGTGTGACATTTTTCCCTGACACTCGGAGTCCTGGGCGCATTTATGGGCTGCAGAGGATCAGTTGGGGGAGGGGAAGCTGCTGGGGACTCAGGGAGTGACGGGACCCATGGTGCAGGGTCTTAGGGAGCCAATTTGAAGTTGGGCATGGACAGGGACAAGGGTAGCAGCCACCCAGTGTCCACAAGTGTCCCCTGATACCCACTGGCCTGCAGCCCCCAAGTTCCTCCCAGCTTTTGTAAGTTTGATTGAGGCTAGTGTGGTGGTGCACACCTGTAATTCCAGCACTTGGGAGGCTGAGGCAGGAGTATTGCCACAAGTTCAAGGCCAACCTGGGTTACATAGTTCAAGGCCAGCCTGGAATACACAGTGAGATCCTGTCTCAAGAAAATGAAAACCAACTGGGCATAGTGGCACATGTCTATAATCCCTGTACTTGGGAGGCTGAGGCAGGAGGATCACTGTGAGTTCAAGGCCAGCCTGAATTGCTTAGTGAGACCCTGTCTCAACAAACAAAATGGGGACTGCTTGGCACCACCTGTAGGGTGGTACAGCCTGCTTCTGCCACTCTTGCCACCTCAGGCTGTTCAGTGGCTGCCACAGAGCAGACCGTGGCTCTCTGAGAGGCCTCCAAAAGCTCAGCTTCTCACTTCCTGATCCCACACGGAGTCGGACCTGACAGAATGAGGTCCAGGGTGGAGGGGAGCTGGAGACACCCAAGGGCGGAGGCTAGCCCCACACCACGCCGTGTGGCTGGGAGGATGGCTGCTGCCACTCCACGCACCTGAGGGGCAGGGCAGCCACGCCAGCTCCTCCTTGCCCCAGGTTTCCATTGCTTTTCTGTGCCATTTTCTTTCCTGCCCGACAGGAGGGAAATGAGTGAGTCATTCAGAAAAGCTCTCTCCCACCGCCACCTTCCTATCTCAGCCTACCAGGTTCTGTCTTCGCAAGGCCCTAAAATAGCTCCTTTCTCTCCAGAACTAATTTCCATGGAGACCTGGCGATGGAGAGGCCCAGAAACTTTCTTCCCAGCAGCCAGCTCAGCTCCTGGCCTCCCCTCTGACAGAGAGCCCCTTTATCATGCAAATGGATGGTGCCGCCCCCACAGACACCCCACTTTGGAGCACTGCTCAGTGTTGTGAGACACTGCGCAGGCCCAGGGAGTCCAGGTGGAGACAGGTGACATCCTGGCTGTGTTCTGATCCGTGCTGCTCCATGCTGGTTTCAGCTCAAGGCAGCTCCAGCCACTGGGCCTGGGTGTCTGCAGCTCGTGCCTCCACTACCCAATCAGCCATAAATGCATTCACAGCATATATGGGGCCAGCGGAGGCCGTGGGGCTGGCGTCGTTCATGTCTCTAAATCAGCCAGAATCAGAGTGAATATCTGTCCTTAATCTTCTGCGGGTTAGTTGGCTTTTCTGAGCAGTTTTTTTTTTTTTAGACACTATCGCTATGTATCTCAGGCTGGCCTCGAACTCAGAGCGATCCTCCTGCCTCAGCCCCCTGAGTGCTGGGATTACAGACGTGGAAGGTCAATGATGGGGAGAGGCAGGTGAAGTGCTAGGGGTGCAAAAGTGAACAGGAAGCCAGGCACAGTGACACATACCTGGAATCTCAGCTACTCAGAAGGCTGAGGCCAGGAGGAGCTCACATTTGCTGTAACTCTGGCTTCCAGAAGAGGCAAATACCCAGGCTACCTGTTGCATGACCATGGGGCGAGTAGACCAAGGACCGTGTGCCAAGAATTATGATTTAGTGTTTAGTATTCAGGTTATTCACTAACATGGAGATGAGGATCTTGGAGTCTGGGGTCCAACTGCTCAGGCTCAGCCCCCAGCCCTGTAGCCGACTCGCTGCATGGCGACAGCTAAGTGCTAACCTCACATGGCCTTAGTTCCTCCATCTGTAAAAAGGAGTTAATAACGACATTGTTAAATACAGGCTACAGGAGGCCATTGTTTGGACCAAGCTCCTGTACTAGGTCGAATCAGACCAAACTAAAAACTGGAGTTGCTCATACTCTTTCCGTGATACCAAACTGAGACTATGCTAGCTAACTCAAGAAATCAGAGGAGATTTCTGGGCATGGTGGCGCATACCTGGAATCCCAGCACTCTGGGAGGCTGAGGCAGGAGGATGGCAAGTTCCAGTGCAATTGGGGCAACTTGGTGAGGACTTACCTCAAAAGAAAAAGGGGGAGGGAGGCTAGGGCTGTGGCTCAGTGCAAAGGCCCTGACACAAACAAACCAAACAAAAATTTATTGGTGATAAATAACCCCGGTGCACCCCTAAACCCTCAAAAATCACCCATTGTCATGTGCATGAAGCTCCTACAGAAGTGACCTTATTCACATTCCTGCAACAGCCTCGTTGGCTGCTGAAGCCACAGGAGTCTTCACTGCTCAGGAGCCCTCCCAGGGGCTCCTTCCCTGAGTGTGGCCAAGGACCTGGCCCTGGGGCTGCCGAGCATGGCCTTGGCCGGGTCGCCCCTGCAGTCTCCTCTGCACACCCGTGGCTGGGCCAGGCAGCGCCAGCAAGGCGTCTCCTTGGCTCTTGCCCTGGTCTGATGTCACTGGGGGTCCTGCCTGGCTGCAAATGACCAGGACAAAGCAACGGCAGGCTCACTGCAAGGCGTCGGTCTGCCTGGCGGGGAGAAGAGGCTGCCCGGGGGCTGTGGCATTCTTCAGGGGTGGGACTGTGCCTACATGCTGCCTGGCTGCCTGGCGGCATCCCTGGCCTCCGCCCCCTGGGTGTCAGGAGCATCCCTGCCCCCCACCTGGAGGGCCAATGTCCTCTGCGGTGGGGAGTGTGATGGGGCCGCCCCGGGAAGTAAAAAACTGCCATAGAGCCCTTCTGAGAAAAGGTTACCCCTTGAAGGAGGTAAGGACCGATTCTGACACCCCACACACACACACACACACACACACACACACACACACACACACACGCTCCCAGAGGCTTAGGGGAAGGAAGTGTCCTCCACAAATCTGTGAAAATGTCCCCTGGCCAGGTAGGCTCCTTCCATTCCAAGGAGCAAAGACTTGGAGATCGTCAGCTCAAGGGGATAGGGCTGTCAGCAGAGTATAGTCGGTGTGATCAAAAAATGAGGAACATTTAAATAAAAAGTTAAACATTTGTTACAGTAAAAGACACATTAAAAAAATAGAAAAATTAAAAAAAATTTTAAAAAAGACACATTGTCACGAATCCCCTGAAAATACCCCCCCCATACACACATACACACGCACACTTCAAACACACTAATCCTATTGCTCTTGCCACTTACTGAAACAGTTCTGGAGTCCTCTTTTGTGAGTGCTGCTTCGGTGTTCTGGAATGATTCAAAACATTTATAGCAATTTGTCAAAAGCATCACAGTATGGGGCTGGGGATTTAGCTCAGTGGTTAGAGTGCTCGCCTAGCAAGCGCAAGGCCCTGAGTTCAATCCCCAGCACCAAAAAAAAAGAAAAAAATCACAGTGTATCCTCCTCCACCTTATTCACCAAATCCGGCACTCTGCAACTTCTGGCTCTTCCCCAAAGTCAAAATGACCATGAAAGATCAACATTTTGAATCGGTTGAGGGCATCATGGCAGCCACACCAGTGCAACCAAAAACCTACGAAAGAGGACTCCAGAGCTGCTACAGAATGTGACAAGGGTAAGGGAATGAGGCATGTTGGAAGTGGGGGGATTCACGGCCTTGTGCCTCTTCCTGCAATACATTTTTAAAGATGTAAACATGCACCACATATTTTGATCACACCATGTACACACACGCATGCACACACACGCATCATACACATATGCCTTTGTTCGTCCTGTTCTTCAGTCACCTGCCCACTGGAAACTTCTGTGTGGCAGACACTCCTCCAGCCTCACCGCCGCATTCCCGGAGATCCTCTTCCTCTGCCCTTTCGATTCTCCGTTGAGAGCCCCCCGACCAGGCTTTGGGGTCATCCCTTTGCAAACGCCACAGCTCTTGAGATAGCCTGCTACCAATTTTAGTATATGTGCTGCCAAAGCGAGGACATATTCTGCTACCAAAACCACAGTTTTCTCTCTGGAAATTTCCACTACCAGTTTTTAAGCACATTTCCCTCCCTCCTACATAGAGATCCACCACTGAGCTCTCTCCTGTCTCATATGAGCTTAGATCCCAACTTGTGACACCCACTTATCCAGTTCTGGAGCCAGACAAGAGCCGCAGAGACTCCAGCCCCCAGTGACGTTACTAAAGTGTCCCCTGGGTCCCACTCCTCACCCAAAAATACTGTGTATTTATTAAGCACTTCCCACATGTTAGGTACACAGTATTAGTCATAATATTGCAGATATAACTCTCCTGAAGGAGGATTTTTCTAAGGCTAAGTGGTTAAAAATATAGTCTTCATGTCACTGCCTTGTTAGAGACAAACATGAACCCCATTCAGATCAGTTTACAAAGCACAAGACTGATCGCACAAGGTTTATACCAGTCATCCAATGCTGTGTAACAAACGGCCCAAGTGTAGCAATTTAACACAACAACACATATGCCGTTCAGAAACCTTCGATTTGGTCAGGGCCTGTTAGAAACAGCTTGTTTCAGTTCTGTTCAGCTCCACTGGGTGTGCCTAAGGGCTGGTGGCTGGGGTATTAGTTACCTTTCCTATCAATGAGACGTACTTGGAGGTGGCACTTAAGGGGGTCTCAGTGAAGAGGCCAGTTCGGAGGCAGGCAGAGTTAGGAGACCCAACCAACAGCTGGTGCCCAGGAAGATCTGCAGGCACAGACGCCAACAACACCAAGGAGGCAGGAGGGCTGAGGGTGAAAGGTACTTCAGCCTTTCTTCTCTTCCTTGCTAGTTCTTCCCATTATTCAAACTCGATCAGAATCCAGGGACAGCAGAGACCAGACAATAACACTGTCCTTAGGGGTGGCCTGCAGCACACCAAGAAGGGCGGAGGATGGATCAGGGGAGGGGCACTTTGCACTTGTTGCAAAAATGAGTGATACTATCTTACGCGATAGTACTGTGAGTCTGTGGGGAATGTGGGGCGCAAGGGTCCAAACAATTAAGAAAACTACACAGTGACAGTAACTGGCATGACAGTCATTCTTAATTACACAGCTAACAAAGTGGAATCCTGGCAGGCCTTACCCCAAAGTAATTTATATTTGGCTTGGAAAGCAGAATGGTTTTTATAACAGATTTTTCTAATTATGTTTTGCTTATGTTAATATGAAGATTTTATTCCCCAAGTAAATACCACCTGATCACAAAGCAGAACAGCCCAGAAGTACACTCAGTGCCAGGTGGAAGCCAGACTGGGATTTCACAATTTGCCGCCGATGATGCGGAAGAATGTTTTGCATTTGTTTTGTGGGGGCTGCTCGCTCCGGCTCATTTGTAAAAGCATGAAGCGCAGCCACTCCTTCCTCTATGGACCTGCGATGCTCCTGAATTCCTTAAAAACAGTGACACTCAGACTTGGCTGTGCAAAGCCATCAACTGGGGAGCTGTCTGAAGTGCAGATTCCTGGGAGCTGCCGAGTGATCGTTTCCGGTCGGTCGTCTGGTGCCTCGGAGGCCAATCTCAGCAAGTGTTCCCGGCCCTTCTGACGCCGTTGGTCAGGGCAGCACGTGGGCAGAAAGGCCATTCAGCAGTCCAAACACACCGCACTGTTCATATCTGAAGGAGCTAAAGTGGTGGCACAGATAAAGTCCGGGAATGAGGAAGAGCCAGAGTGGGGTTCCAAGTTAACATTGCTCAATTCCCAGGGTCACCAGGAAGATCGGAGGAAAGAGGTGAACAGTGAAAATCGGTGTCAGTGCACAATGACTCTCGAGATTTGTGCTCAGACGTTTCCCAATGCAGCCTCTTGGCCCTGCTGGGGCTCTGAAGCCCTGTGGACCGCACCAGTGTGGAGACCCTCTGCCTCGGGGGAGCCACTGAGCTGCCGGATACTGTATCTCAGACATTTCCTATTTGTCAGCCTTACTCTTTCCTCGTTTCCACTCAAGAAATTATTATTCATTCTACAGCATATGGACAGCAGGTTTTTTTTTTACCCACTCTCTCTTGCCGTTGGCATTATACCATTTGACAATATGGTGTTAACAAAAAATATTAAAACTAGCTGTGTTACATTTTTTGGTTCTTGTTCATAATGTTGCATAATGAAAAGGAAAATCTTTCCCACAGTCCCAGTGGTGCAGAAACATTTCGAAAGGACTCTAAATATAGCCTCCTGGATGACAGAGAGGTTGTTTTATGTCATTCTGTGATTTCTTTTTCACAGCATGTTCTGTGTGCTGGAATAAAGATGTTTTAATGAAGTCAGAATGCTAAATTTAAAGGAACCATTGGTCCTTATTCATTATAGAATGCAGTTAGTTGCCATTTAATTTGCTGGGCCTCTTGGCATCAGACCCCAAGAAGCAAAACAAAAATCAGACCTCATATACCATTGTGCCGATTATGCCAGGTTCCAGCCACCCCTGCATGTCTGTCCTAATGGTTTATTTATTTGATGTCCAATGAATATATGTAAAAAAAAAGTTTCTGATTGTTCCTCTTAAATCACCTTAATTGGATATAAGAGTGTGCAATAATATGTGACTTCAGGATTTTATATAACGTAGTTACTAATCCTAGATGACATAGAATAGCATTGGATTGTAATGGAGAATAATTTAACTATAAAATGTTCCAAGCAACTTTTAATTATAATTTAGGTACAGAATCTAGAGTGACCTCTTAGGGACTATAAAATCTAATGCAGAGCTGGGTGTGGTGGCTCACGCCTGTAATCCCAGCACTCAGGAGGCTGAGTGGGAGGATCACCACGAGACTGGCCTGGGCTACACAGTGAGTTCAAGGCCAGCCTGTCTCAAAAAAAAAAAAAAAAAAAAATCTAATGGAGCTACTTTGCTTCTCAAATTTAGATTTGCACAAGTGTTATCCGAGGAACCCATTCTAAAAATGCAGGTTCTGGGCCCATTCAGAGAGACTCTGACTCGGGGCGGGTCAGGGGTGGGGGGAGGCTGGAAGAAAGGGCAGGTATGTTGATGTAGCCTGCAGAGGACCAGCTTGTCCAGTTTTCCTGAGGAGGTGCTTTCTTCCTTATTTATACCTGCCCGCTCCCTGGCCTGGGAGCAGGCATGAATACATATACGAGAACAGGACGAGACTCAGGCCTGTTCTTCCCACCCCTGGCTTCTCCTGGGCTGGCTAATGACAATCTGGTCAGTAATAAGGAAAGTACCCGGGAACGCCGCAGGCTGCCCTTTCAGGAACAGCTCAGAAGCTCTGACAGTAGTTGAAGGGAGACCTTCGGGCACCGTCTGTACTGTCTTTGCTTGAGCCTCTGCTCGGTGGGGTGGATACTACGTGTATTTTCTAGGGGACGAAACAGAGGTGTCTCTGATCTCCAAATCTATTCTTTCCATTCTTGTCAAGAGCTTGGTTGTACTGCCAGGCTATGCAGAGTCGGGTTAGGCATTTCATAGTGTGGTGGACTTGTTATTGTGGTCAACTCGAGCAGGCCCAACTCAGCTGGACTGAGTTAGTGTGGTTCTGGGCATAGAAGAGCCACCTGAAGCTTATTGCCGACACACCATCAAGGAGAACGGCAGGGAAGATGGTGGCGGGCTGTTTCCCAGGAGCAGCTCTGTTGTGGCTGGCTCCCCCGAAAGGCACTCGGCTGTTCCCGTCACAGAAGGAGCTTGGGCCTCGCTGTCAGATGATACGGCTTTGCCTACCTGTGACTTTTACATGAAATAAAGCACGTGGAGCTGCGACACTAAGAGCTAGTAACACCAAAGTCCACAAATGCTGAAAGTGGCCTGCAGCTGGGATGGTAACACTGAAAATGACTAGCAGCCGGAAGATAAGGGAGAGAGACAGAGGCTGCTGGGCTCTGCCGTCTCTAGTGGCCGGGAGAGCTCTAGAAGCCTGCCAGTAGCTGCTTGCTCTGAGCCTTGAGGAGGGCACTAACCCTAAGTGCTGCTGTTCCCTGGTATTCAGAGCTCAGGGCTGTTTAGCACTGAAAGGGCTACATGCTGCCAATTCATGATTTCTGTGTAAATTGAGCAAAAATCTCTCAGCTGGTTAGCAACATTGTGGTGGCCTATGTGGGGGTCTTCCCCTTCAGAGGGCCTGAACAGTATAGTGACTGTTGTCAGCAATGGTGCAGGAGCTAACCCGTGTCTGATTTCCATCCTACATGTGGCTAAGGACTCGCAATAGCCAGTGATCACTTTCTGGTGCCCAACGTGGGGTTTCTTGAGCCTTCTCGCATGATTTACGTGAACTCCAAGTTGACTAGGTGCTTTCAGTATTGGATACAATGGATAGGTGAATCCCCAGCAGAAATGGTGACCCTATAGTCAATCAGTCCTGCTAGGAGTAGTGGTACACGCCTGTAATCTCAGCACTCAGGAGGCTGAGGCAGGAGGATCACAGCAATTTTGAGGCCAACTTGGGCTACATAGTGAGTTTAAGGCCACCCTGAACTATGTAGCTGGATCTTGTCTCAAAAAAAACAAAAACAAACAAACAAACAAAAGGTTTGGGGATTCAGTGGTAGAGTGCTTGCCTAGCAAGTGCAAGGCTCCAAGTTTGATCCCCAGCACCCCCCAAAATCAGTCTCCCAATCCTTTCTTCCTTTTCCTTCAATCCATCTGCTGGATATATAATGGGAGTAATTTAAAGATTAGGATCTAATCAATTCTACAATGTGCCTTCTAGAAGATTGAAAGAAATTCCTGTAGGACTTGGAACTATTTGGGAATTGGACATGGGTTAGTTTGTCCTGTTGGTTTGCCCCGATGGATTGTTGGTTTGGAGGGTCATTGATGCTTTTGCTAAAAGCCTGGGTGGGGAACGATCTTCCATACACAGAGGGCTGAATCTGCCCAGTTTCCTCATGTTTATCTCCTGCTGCTGTCTGCTCTGTTCTTCAACCACTAAATACCTGTCTCTCAGACAGGGCTCCTCGCCCCCTGCTGGTGTTTTGTAACTTCTGCCTTTGGTTTGTGTTCTCTGCCATTGTCTCAGGAAAGCACAGATCCTCGTGTTTATTTGGTGTGTATTTGGTGTGGTTACGATTTTTGTGATTTGATCTGTTGTTATTGTAGAGATAATTATGCTCTCTGGACTCACTGGGGACCCTCCATGACCTTCATGCTTTGTCTTTGTTTGCCTGCTTCAAGCCTCTAACTTGTTGGTCAGATTTGGGAGATCTAAGGCACGTGGGTTTAGTCGATTCATATGAAGGCTTGCTCACAGATGTGGAAGGTTAGAGACGTGGAAGGAAAGGAGGGCTTTTCCTTTTGGGATTAGGCCGCTATAGCATTATGGTTCCACATAATGGCCAAAGAGGTGGGAGGCCAAGCGACCCTGGGGTCTTTTGCTGCTCAACTTTGCACAACCCTTCCATCCATTAAAAGTTTTATCATAGGTTGGGGATTTAGCTCAGTGGTAGAGCACTTATCTAGTAAGTGCCAAAGCCTGAGTTTGATCCCCAGCACCCCCCAAAAAATGTTCTACCATAATATGGAAGCTCCAGAAAGCATTCCAGAGGCCTTTCTACTCAGAGGCCTTTTGGAATCCAAGTGTAAAGAAGGTTTAAATGTGACGCTGTACTTGGATAAGGATTTGAGAAAAGCCTGCTGGGCTTCTGTGACTTTCCTTAATTCTGCAGAGAAACCAGTCACTCCGGATTACTCCATTTTAAGCCCACCTCCTTCAGGGAGAAGCCAAGAATAGCCTAGCCAATCCCCTGGGCTAGTCTGACACACGGAGAGGTCCATGGGATCAGGAGAGTGAGTCTCTGCCACCTTTTCAGATCCCCTGCCCCTTTCCCAGTCAGACCCCTGACACCCCGCCTGGTTACCTAAATTGCCTGAACCGCAGCACCCCTGGGACACGCTCCCATAACCCTCCACCCCGCTCTATACTGCCCTCTGCTGGAGGGACCCAGCTCCACCAGTGCAGAGAATGGACTTCTACAGACCCAAGCCCTGACTTTGTCCTCTCCAGGAGGCGGCAAAGGGAGGAAGTGCCACCACCTGGGTGCATGATTCTTTCTCTATATCAGATTTAGGCATATATAAAGAGAGGCTTGGTGAATTCTCTGAGGAGCCCACTTACTTACCGAGGATTTAATAGGGTTGCCTTGACCTCTGATCTGACATGGGGTGACTTTCAGATGCTGTCCTTCCACGACTGCACAATACAGGAGAAACCAAATTTCTCTAGCTGCACGGGAGTATGCAGACACCTTGGCTGCCTGAGGCCTCAGTCATAGTGTTCTCTGGGTAAGAAACACTGCCGTGGTAAGAAATACTCCTGAGTAGGATTATCAGGAAGGCTTGGGGGCAGGCAACATGGTAGTCATACGACAACATGTATTGTAGAGCAGATGAAACAGTGTACTACTATAAGCCCATTAATTATGATAAACTCAGAGAAGTGATCCAAGAGACAGGAGAAAATCCTGCCATGTTTTAGGGATGATCAATGGGAGCCATTAGAAATTATACTAAACTAGATGCCAATAGCCTGGAGGGACAAGTTCTCCTAGCTCTGCATTTCAACTTCCAATCACCTCCAGCTATTTGGAGAAAGCTGCAAAAGATAGTGGCTGACCCAAAGACTCCTATAAACACAAGCCTAGAAGTAGCTTTTGTGTTGGTAACAATAGGGACAAGGTAGAGCAGACAGAGGGGCAGGAGGACTAAACAAAGGCTGAGTTCTTAGCTGCAGCCTCCAGCTCCCAGCTGCCTCCCGACTTCCCCAATAACAGTGCTTCAGTAAAGCAGACTAGGAGTTTAGGGTGGGGCAGACTGGTTGAGCAAGTAGGCATGATCTGTCAATCACAGAAGACCCAGAGCAGTTACACAGAACACAGACTTTCTTGAGACCCTGTATACAGGACTGGCTGGACCGATCAGAAAGTGCTATATTCAGTTCTTCATTTACATCTGGGGGGAAACCACATGAACCTATGATAGAAATGAGACTATAATCCCTCAACACCCAATAGTCCCCAATCCATACGCCCTCCTGATCTGGATCCCAGGAGAGGCCCCTGCTTCACTGTGTTAGATTTAAAGGATGCTTGCTTTCGTACTCCATTACAACCCGACTCCTACTATTTGTTTGCCTTTGAGGGGACCAACCCTTCAACCAAAGAAACCACCCGGTTATTTACCAACAGCCCTGATTGTTTGGGAATCCTCCAGTTCATGAACAAACACTGGCTACTCCAATATATAGACGACCTTCTCGTTTGCAGTCATTCTAAGGAAACATCTGATAAAAATGCTGTGTAGATTCTAAATTTCTTGGCTCAGCAAGGCTATCAAGTATTGTCCTAGAAGGGCAGATTAGGGCAGAAATTCCCAGGAAATAACAGCCTCCATCTCACCCCTTTAGGCAGCAGGACAGCCTGACAGCCAGGCCCAGCAGATGAGGTCAGCGATCTGGCCAGACTCTGAGAAGACATCAGCTTGGTGCCAGGTGCCTTCGAATTGGGGGCGAGGATTGCGCCTGTGCCAGAGAGGTTCCAGGCTGAGACAGCCACCTAGGGGTTTCATCTCGGCTTCTCCTGGTTCTCCAGGAAGCACCTGCCAAGGCAGGATTACCTGTGAGAGATCAGTCATGAGAGCCACCCAAGAGGGAAGTCAGGGGTTTAGCAAGAGGAGGTGGGGAGCGCTGTCAGCCCACCATGCAGGTCTGACCCTGGTGAGGAGGAGAGGGAAGGAGGGAGGGAAGACAGGAGGCCTCACCTGGAGCAAATGCCAACAAAGTCCGGGCAGGGCCAATGGGACATCAGTTCAGGCTGCTATAACAAGACGCCACCACTGAGGGGCTGGGGTGGCTTATAAACAACAGAAATTCTCAGCTAGGAGACTGGAAGTCCAAGATCAAGTGGCAGGCAGGCCCAGTGTCCTGGTTCACAGGCAGTGGCTATTTATTTATGTATTCGGTGTGGGGAGGTGCTGGGGACCGAACTCCGAGCCTTGTGCTTGCTAGGTGAGTGCTCTCCCATTTAAGCTAAATTCTCAACCCCGTATTTATTTATTTGGGTCAGGGTCTCAATATGTAGTTCAGGCTGGCCTTGAACTCACTTTGTAGACCAGGCTGGCCTCAAACTCATGGTAATT
Organism: Hystrix cristata; assembly: GCA_004026905.1. Classification (NCBI taxonomy): domain Eukaryota; kingdom Metazoa; phylum Chordata; class Mammalia; order Rodentia; family Hystricidae; genus Hystrix; species Hystrix cristata. The sequence continues at coordinate 16,466 of PVJO010028235.1, forward strand.
GTCCTGCCTCAGCCTCCTGAGTGCTGGGATTACAAGTGTGTCTATTCTGTTTGCGATCGTTCTGATTACCTATAGTATTAGAAACGACTCCAAAATATAAGAGGACAGTCGACGATACTTTCACAGTTCTGTGGCTGACAGGACTCAGCTGGGTGTTCCTTGGGACTGCTTCTGTGGTGGCAGTCAGAAGGCAGCAGCCCAGCTTCAGTCCGGGGAGGAAACACCAGGAGGCAAGGCAGGGATGTCCCCTTGCCAGGGGGACTTTGGAGACTGGCTACCTCCGGTGCCCGCTCCTCCCACCCAGCCTCCAGGGGAAGCCGACCTCACTACACCCCCAGCCCAGGGGGAAACCAGGGGATCTAAAGATGATGTCTCTCCCCTTGCTGGAAACGAGCACGTGACTCCTTTGGCCAATGAGACGTGAGATGTCAACTGGGAGCTTCCGGGAAAGAGAAGAGCCCACCTCCTCCTGCGAGAGCCCACTTCCTTGGGTCATGTCTGACTGACGACCACCCAAGCATGGGGTCAGAACTAAGAAAGGCGTAGCAGAGAGATGGAAGACTGGAGTCCTCGCTGGCACAGCGTGGTATGTCCACCCTACCACTCTTATCTGAAATGATCGACATCTTTGAGAGTTAACTTAGGAGCCAGTAAAGGACCAAGACAGTAAATACTTCAGGCTTTGCAGGCTAAAAGGCAAAATCCAGCGATACTTCTCCCCTGAAGGCCAATAGTCTTTTTTACATACTACTTTTAAAAAGTACAAAAACTTTCCTTACCTTGACAGCTGAACTAAAACAGACAGCTGTCTGGATTTGGCCTGTAAACCACATTTTCTGACCCCTGGTTTAAAAGGTACATCATGGTTTCTGAGCCAGGCAGGGTGGCACACATCTGTGATCCTAGCTACTCTGGAGGCTGAGGCAGGAGGATCACAAGTTTGAAGCCAGCTTCGGCAACTTATTGAGACCCAGTCTCAAAATAAAAAATAAAAAGGGTTGGGGGTATAACTGTGTTAGAGAGGTCGCTTAGCATGTGAGAGGCTCTGGGTTCGATCCCACGGATTACAAAAACAAACATTTCTGTTGCCTGCAGTTGAATTTCTACAAGGACTAAGTATGTCTGCTGTTATGAGATGCTGACGAAAGGCTGCTGGTCCTTCTGATTCCCACTGTAAATGAGTCCACTGACGCTCAGACCATATCTTACTTTAGTTTTTGTTTGCTCTCCTCCTCCTCCCGTCCTTTAGGGTTACGGGGTAGAGGCTGGGCTTCTTTCATCGCAGCCCAGCCTTGCGAGGAGAAAGACTCGGGGCTGTTCCGGGCCTTGCACAAGCCAGGCAGGTGCTCTGTCTCTGCGCCACACTCTCACTCCCGCAGAGGAGGGTGTTCTAGCTCAGCAAGGCACAGGTGAGTCACCAGCAGGAATCAAAGAGCTGATTGTCTTATAGCTGCTTCCCCACCAGCCAGCCCAGAAAGGTCATCCCTCTTCCTGCCTGCCCGCCCACCTCACTGGGGGAAACGGGTAACAGCTGGCGCCTTTAACCTTCACTGCGGGGTGGGGGGTGGGGGATGCTCTGCCCACTGGGGAGTGGCCACAGGTGATGCCAGCGGTCTAGGGCAGGGCCAGGTCCACAGCAGCGTTCCGGGCAGGCTCCAAAGACCAGAGAAGCCACTCCTGAGCCTCCACCTCACGTGGACTTTGTAAGGCCAGGGCCAGATCATTTGACCCCAAAAGGAAGGATATTTGAATGCTTTCCAAGATCCTACGTGTGCCTTTCAGATGCTATGGTTAGAATATGTCCCTCAGAGTTCACGCGTGGGAAATTTAAACTCCAGCGCAGTAGTGTTAAGAGGTGGGACCTTTAAGGCATGCGTGGCGATGCATGCCTGTAATCCCAGCACCTTAGGAGGCTGAAGCAGGAGGATTACAAGTTTGAGCAGCCAGCCTGGACAATTTAGTGAAGCCCTGTTGGAAAATATAAAAGG
>PVJO010028236.1:0-18175 GCA_004026905.1 Hystrix cristata
GAATAACTTCTGTTATTTCTTTCTCAGTGAGTTTGTTATTAGTATATAGGAATGCTATTGACTTTTGGGTGTTAACTTTGTATCCAGCTATGCAACTGAATTTAGTTATTAAATCTAGAAGTTTTTTGGTGGAATTCTTGGGGTCTTCTATGTAGAGTATCATGTCATCTTCAAATAATGATAGTTTAACTTCTTCCTTTCCTATCTTTATCCCTTTTATTTCTTTCTCTTGCCTGATTGCTCTTGTTAGTGTTTCTAGAACTATATTGAATAATAGTGGTGATAGTGGACAGCCTTGTCTTGTTCCAGATTTTAGTGTGAAAGTTTCAAGTTTCTGACCATTTAGTGTGATGTTGGCTGTTGGTTTGTCATAGATGGCTTTTAAAAGCTTACTTTTTATATTGTTTTTCAAATTATATTTAACTTGAAGTTATATCGTAGATATTCATATAATTTCAAGCCAGAGTAAAGGTAATTTTACTTCCAACCAGTCTTCTAGAATAGCAACAACTCATCCTAGGTTCACTGTTTTTTGCTTCTATTATGTATTTTTGACTCAGTAGAATTTTAGTCTTAAACTAGAGTATTAATAATTTTATGCTAATTACAATAGTTAATAATTTTTCAGCCAGAGTATTAATAATTGTTCTTTAACCCAAAGGTTCTTGTCTAAATTAGGTTGATAGTCACACTGTCTAAAACTACCTGGAAATTATTCAAATTGCCACTTTCGTTGGCAGCAAATGACCAGGTAATAAACTTCTGGCGTAATCTAGATTTAGACAAAGGCACCAGCACTCTGTAAGCCCGAGGTCGCCATTCTACACTCAGGAACAGGATATTCAGGGAATCCTCTCAGCCTCTCCTTAGTCTGAATGTAAGAGTATAATGCATCCTGATTTTCACTGAATTCTTTGAATGATGCCATTTCATCCTATAAACATATAATGAAAAGGAAACACAAATGTTGTTCTTACTTTGTGGGAAAAAAAAAAAAGAAACCAAAAACTGAAGCCCCAGAGATTGATTTGGTAAAATCTTGGGGTGAGAATGTCATTCAAATGGTATTTTTTTAAAAACCCATGCCTCTCTATGATTATTTCCACCAACCAATATCCTATGATGATATTTGTATTTCTATAATACATATTCTGTAAAGTCAACAGTATGTTTACATCATATTTATAATTGGGTAGGTCTTATCTCTATGATGAACATTAACTGGTTAGTATATTGTGATGAAATTAAGCTTTGTTACACTCTGCATCAAAAAACCATTATTGTTAGACAACTTCTTCAACAAATTTTAGTGTTTATATATGTTCTTGGAAATACAGCTGTAAACTGCAAAGCACATTAAAAGTTAGAGAAGTTCTTTCGTATCCATTTCTTTAAATAAAATATTTTGAATACTTGTTTCACAATAAAACAAGACTTTTCTTGGCATGTTATTAAAATTGATTTTGAAAAAGAAACCTGAGCGTAGGTACTGTGTTCCTAATAGTAATAAAACATATTGTGACATCTTCCTTATATCATTGGGAAAGACTTCTAATATTGGGAAAGTTATGTAAGCAAATATTATGTAACTATTATCATTTTAGACATTACCACTAATATGAACAATGTGTAAGATTAGTATAAGTCTTAACATTATCTTATTATTGAGAATCAGTGTTTTTCACCCATTGGATTGGACAAAAATACCTTATAAAGTATTATAAGAAATGTACTTTCTTGATACAATAGAGAAATTTCTGGAAAAGGGATTCAAAAAACTTGATTTGGTCTGAACTTGGAAATTTTCTGAGTAATAAGTTGTCTAAATATTTTTCTTACCAGCTGCTCAAGTCCATATTCTCAGGTTTGGTTGCCTTTGGTGAAAAGGAAAAAGAATTTATTTGGAATTAGTTCTGAGGAGATGGAGGTGCCTATTTGCCTCAAATCACCATCTCAGGGTGTACACATACGTTCGGGTCTTTTATTAACAAACAGGAGGAGTAAGAGTAGGGGATCCAATGAGACAATAGACAGATTCAGGCTGTTTCACCCCTTCTTCTACTCGGACCTCTTCCTTCCTTTCCTAAAGAGATGAACTTGGATCCTGACCTCCTGGCGTCAGCATCTACATGTTCTAATCGTTCATTTGGGCTGAGGCGAGGAGGAGGGGCGAAGTGACCCAGACCTGAGGAAGTTTGAGGAAGCCTCTTGGCTCCAAAGGAAAAGTTTAATATTAGATTCCATTTGGAGATGCCAGTTACAATTTGATTGTCTTTGTGGTATTTTTCTCTAACATAGAATGTTGGACAAGGCAGTTTTTAAGGTCCTTTCTAGGTGAAATATATTGTATTGATAATTGCAAAGCCTTTTTTGTGATACTACTGCTGAGTATATGAAAATATCAGGATATTGTTGTCAGTTATGGGTTTAGCAGGTGCCATCTGTCCATATATTATAAGCAATTTTAAAAGCACACCTATTTGAACAACAGAACAATATACTAGAACAATCGTGGACTTATAATTACACAAATTTAATTATAAATCCTGACCCTCCTAACAAGTAGTTAAATATGTCAGGCAAATATTTAGCCACCTTGATCTTTGTTTTTACTTCTTTAGCATGGTGAGGATATTCATAATCTACCTATCTACACACACAATTTTAGTATTAGTATTATTATCATGGTGTTCAAAGTACTTAGTATTTAATAGAGAGTGTGTTCACCAACTTTCTTACTATGTCTTTCCAATGTGTTTTTAACTCGTATTTATGATAAATATATAAAGTGTTTATTTTGGTTGTCAAAGCTGGTATTTCTAGGCAAACACAGATACGACAGAAGCATCATCAGTTAAATTTCTATGTTACTAAATTTTAATGCTGATAATAATTGTGTTTCTGTAAAGAACAACATTTTGAATTTTAGGTATTAGTAAATTGATTAGTGGTAATTCTCAATCACTGTTATGGAAACTAACAAAAATTAGAATGTATTGACATGAAATGAATATAAGCCTGTAACATTATTTTTACCAAAAGAAGTTTATATATTTGTACTTAATCCTGAATACAATGGTATGTAATCTGCATTAAGTACAGAACATTCATTCATTATTTATTTAAAATAACCTTTAAAAGATGGTGATTTGTAATAAAAATATTTAATTTTTTTTAAATGAAGTTAAAACTAGGAAAAAAGGATAATACCCTCACAAATAGAAAAATGTAATGCATAGCATAGTGAAATTAAATTTTCAGCAATTTGATTTATCATGATAAACACTCATACTTTATGTTTTTACAACCAAATTCTTTCTTCAGGAGGTCTGTATGCATTGAGAAGACCAATTCCTTTTGTGAACTGCTCAGAGTTTTTAAAAAGAAAAGTATAGCTGTCATAGTTATTTACTTCATTTTTAACATATTTTATATCTTGCACATAATCTACTCAATTCACATTATGCACAGTGGCCTTCAAATGTATCAATAGATTGTTTTATGTGCTACAATAAATTGTTTGAGAATGATGAAATTAATTTTCTAACTGCATTTTAACTTATTTTCAAAAGAAGAAAAACAACTGAGAGAGAAAAAGAGAAAGAAAGGGGGAAACAACACTGTATCCAACTGGTAGTAGGAAAAGCCATAACGAGCTAATTCTATCATTTATTACTAATGAGAGCCCTAACTTCCTCTGCACGCACATACACAATAATCTCTTCAATGTATAAAAAAGCGATATCAGAGAAATTAAAAAGATATTCAAATTCATAAATCTTGAAATGGCAGAAATGGTATTCTAATTTAGTCCTGTTACTCCAGAGCACATACTCTTATCTGCTTGGAACAGGCTGAATAGTAAACACTTAAGAAAAATAAAACCAAAACAAGTAAATAGGCAAGCACCTAGCTTTTTAAATTTCAGACTCTGCTAAGACATATTTGACTTTACCTATTGCATCTGCCTTGTGACATTGCTTAAAGGAAAAATGAAATTAAAAAATAAGCAAACTACTTGAAAGAAAATAACTGAAATGTGTATTTTTTCAGTGCTGTGTTGATGAGAAAAACTACATTACTTAGGCTAATTTTGGTTTGTGTGTAAGACTAATGTATGAGACTAATTTGAAGCAGCACTTCCAAAGTTTTTAGCCATTAATATGAGTAAGTGAAGGGGCTGGGGATTTAGCTCAGTGATTAGTGTGCTTGCCTTTCAAGCACAAGGCCCTGAGTTCGATCCCCGGCACCAAAAAAAAATAAAATAAAATAAAATAAAATGAATAAGTGAAACTGGATTTTACAAAAGGAACTGGAGATTCTATATTACAATATATAAAAAATAAGTTACTTTCTTCTAGCTACTAGTAAGCCAAAGAATAGCTTGCATTTTATAATCTTTAATGTACTCCTTAGTGTTAACGGGGGGGGACTTTTATTATTATTCAAGATCCAAGAAATAGTTAATGTAACACCAGGCACTTTATAGTACTTTTTAGTTTTGAAAATAACGATTTCTAAATTATTGCCATTATTAAATGTGATTATATTGTGATGAAGATATTATATTTTATTTAAATGCTTTTGGTAAAAATGATTATCTGAATAGTCCCTGAAATAGCTTTGCATGGGGTGGAAACGCTTGGGACTAGAAATCATGAGCTTGGGTTTTTATTAGCACAGCTAACGACTTTTGCTTCTGAGAGCACCATCAGTTTATTGTGCTAACTTTGCCATGTCAGTCAAGCTACCCTTTCAGATAGCAGCGTTTGTTGAGCTCTTTAACCTTTTGGAAAATAATAGATACAGAATAGTTTCCTGAAGGTACAAATGTTCACCAAGAAGCAAAAATAGCTAACTCGACAGAGGAAGAGAATTAGTTATATACAAACAGACTCACTGTCAGAGGTTTGGGGTCAATGTATCTTATTTGTCTTACCAGGAATAGTGGAACATTCAAAGGAATCAGGACAGCGTTTAAAAGCAAAATGTTCTATCTCATTTGCAATTCTGCTTTCACTTGCAAACACACAAGACGGTAATATTTGTAGGGCACACTGTGTCAACATTTGAGCCTGCAGTGATGTTTGATGCAGCGTCTCTGTGATCTCAGCTCCTGGTCAGCCCTGTTCAGGATTTTCGGAATGGTGTCTGGTGCACCTCAAAACCGTTCTCAGCAGGATGAAGGTGATGAAACCTGTAACATGTGCTGTTTTGTCTTTATTTTAGCTCACTCATTTTTAAATATGGAAATGCTGTTTTAAAAAATATTTTAAAATTTTGTTGCCTTGAAATAACTAAAATTCTGTAAGGACACATAGACTATAAGCTGTTATTTGTGACTTTTTAAAATTTTTATTTCAACAAATTTGTATTAAGTACTGTTTTCTGCGTACTATGCAATGTGCTGGAATGACTAAAGTGATTTTTTTTTAAAGGAGCAAGTTTACTTCTCTCATTAAATATTATATTCAAGAATGAGAAGGAGGGAGGTGATGCCCACACAATAACCCAGTAGTAAAATTTGAGCTATCCAGAATGACAGAGGGTATAAATGAGGGTTCGGTGATGGTGGGAGGTGTTTTGTCATCCGTTATCACTGAGAGTTTGATATATTATATTTTCTAAAAATCAGATAAAGCTTATTTCCTCAAACTATCTTGTCAATCAAAAGCAGTTTGTCTGAAGAGTCTAACAGTCTACAACTTCTGATCTCAGGTATGAATGTAACCTCCGCATGATTTTTACTTTTACAAATGACGTAAATGATGACTCCTTCATGCAAAGTGTTGTCCATGAAGTCTCTGGTTCAGGAAATGTAAATTTCTCATTTTCTTTAGTGATTAGGTTTGAAAGTTTACAATGATCAGAAGAGAACACAAGCCATTTCCTTTTCACTATAAGTGGGCTCCCTCACTGGATGTTGACTTGGCTGAGGATTTTTCTGGAAAAGCAGATGAAGGCTGGCACAGTTAGATTAGCAAAAATGGTCTTATGTTCATTACACAATTATATTCTGGTGCCAATAACATCTTCCCCTATTTAGGGGTAATATTTGCTAGTAACTAGACTAAATAGAAAGTTTAATGGCTTTTTATTGAAAATATTATTGAATGATTTATTCATTCATTTATTCATTCTATACATCTTTGGGTGTCTAAAACATAATCGTTATGTCATAAAACTGAGGAGGAAAGTAAAGCTGACCTTTGTATCTCCAAGTTCTGTGTCTATAGATTCAAAGGAATGAAGATTGAAAATATATTACCATTGTTCCCTAAGCAGTACTGTATAACTATTAGGTAATATTTATGTTGTATTAAGTATTTTAAATAATCTAGACATGCTTGTGTTTGAAGACTACAGAAAAATGTATATAAGTTACAGGCAAATATTGTCATTTATATAAGATACTTGACCATCCACAAATGTTCCTATTTGTGGGTGTGGGAGTCCTGGAAACAATTTCCCACAGACACTGAAGGATGACTACCTGCCAAAGAGTTAACATAGCAGGCCAGAGATTGCTACTGGTAGGAAAACCTGCTTGCAGTGTTGACCTTTATTAACATCTGGCATCTTGGTTTCTGATACTAGCTAATAGGTCCTGGCTGTGGTAACTAAAGTGTTTGCACAAATAATTTGTTTTTTGCTAAACACCGGCTTTGTTTCTGTGATTCTGACGTTTTCATATGTGCTGGGAAGTGACCATCAAGTTTCTAAGGCGCTTTTCTCATGGACCATTCACAATTGTTGTTACAGCTTATTGGTGGAAATATCACCAGTGTCTGTGTGACTCAAAGAGTGAGAAGAGAGAACACTTAAAGCTTGCGCCTGGTTTTCTCTGGCTTTTGCATCTTTGCTTCTTTGCTTCGTACCTGTCACTGTAATAAACCATAGTTGGGAATTCACCTAAATGCTGAGTCTCAAGAATTCTCCTGGTAGGGCCGGGGATTTAGCTCAGTGATTAGAGTGCTTGCCTTGCAAGCACAAGGCCCTGAGTTCGATCCCCGGCACCACAAAAAAAAAAAAACAGACTATTGGAAAAGTGATTCTTAACTAATAGTAATTTTGTACCCCGGGAGATACTGGGCCATCTCTGGAAATAGTTTTGCTTGTTTCCGCTGGGGGAATGGGAGTCATCCAATGTGTAAAGAGGACCAGGGTATTACTGAACGTCCTACAGTGGGGTAGACATTCCCCACCACAAGGTAAAATCTGGCCCAGGATGTCAGTAGGGTTGTGAGTGTTGTGCTTGACACACTCTGTCTTAGAAAAGAGTGAAAAATATTCATCACAAAGGGAAAAAAATGGGAAAAATAAAGACTAAGGCAAAATGCAAATGAACTTACTTAAAACTTGAAAGTGCTACCAGAGATAAATTTCCTTCAATTTTTTATGAAATTCCAAAGACTCAAATATTAATATCCAGTTCATATTGCTTGCTAATGTACATAGTCTCCTGTATTTAATGATTAGAATTTTTGGAAATTCTGCTGTTTACAAGAGAAGTAACATTAGAATTTGTCTTTCGCAAGAAACATGTAGCTCTTCTATGCAAATATTACAAAGATAAAGATCACAGGCTGGTTACATTCGTATTTCAGATAAGGAGTTGTAGCCTGTCCTTCACTCCAGACAAACTGCTCTGGATTAACAGGGTGGTTTGAGGAACCGGCATGATCTAATTTTTAGAAAATATAATGTGCCATATTTTGCATGATGATGGATAGAAAATTACTCCCACCACTTCCGGCCTTCATTTGTAACACGTGTCATGTGGGTTAATTCAGATTTTCTTACTGGATTGTTGTCTGGTCAAGACTCAGTATAATACTTAATGAGCAGTACCCTTGCTTTTTTGTTAATTCACTTTAATCACTCCAGCACCTTGCATAGAATCTGAAATAGAGTGCTGAACATAAATGTGTTGAAAGAAAATTTTCAACAATTACATATTCGTCTTTTGCACAGTGATATTATACCAAATTAACATTAGCATCCATATCTGTTCAGGTCATGGGAAAGCAATGTTATGTAAATACAGGTTTAGAGTGATAGTTTAAATTTAGGAAGATTTGGGATATAATTCCAATTATACTTTTTATGAATTATGTGAAAAGACAAAGTATTAACTCTCTGGAGTCTTTATTGTTTACTAAGTCTTCTCAGTTCATAAAATTGTGATGTTCTGTTGAGGTCCAGATACACTTGATGTGGATTTCACAGAAGGTAGTTATTCTCACATTTAACTGACATTTTTTTTTTTTTTTTTTTTTTTTTGTGGTGCCGGGGATCGAACTCAGGCCCTTGTGCTTACAAGGCAAGCACTCTAATCACTGAGCTAAATCCCCAGCCCCTTAACTGACATTTTTGTGGTAGATTTTTCCTCACCAAATGATGCACTTGAATGAGGAAAATTACTTACTCTACTTAGCACTTCCTGGAAGAATGACTTAACTGTCTTACCATTGTAGACACACAGATGAACACAAGGATACAATAGGATAAGAGTAACATAAACAAAAACAGGAATGTGTGTGGTCACCCTACAAACTCCTTGGTGAGTTCCTCATCTATGATAATTTTTATCTCAAAAATAACTAATAAATGGGCCAAGACATTTGGTACCAGAATCATAGTTTTAAATGATTAAAAGTACCATAGTCTTCTCAGTGTCTGCAAAATACGGACTCTAGGAGACATACCTGGAATAAATCATTCTTTGATGTGCCCTAGAGAGAGCAAGGTCATGCATAGAGGTCAAAGTGACAAGAGACCTGAACTGTAGAAGAATCTGAAATTTGGCAGGTGTTTTGAAAATGTTAAAAAATATGTATGCCCTCTTTTGATATATATCTATTCAGGTCTTTTGTCCATTTTAACTGTTTTGTTTTCTTTTCTTACTAGTGTGTTTTTGTAATTCCTTGTGTACTTTGTGTATTATCCCCTTAACATGCAAATTGCCAAAAGGTATCTGAAAAATTATTCAACATCGCTAAGTGTTAGGAAAATGGAAATTAAAATCTCCATTCCATGAGATAGCACACCACCCCAATAAGAATGGCTACTATAAAAAAGACTAAAGAGAATAAACGCAGTGAGAATGTGGATGAAAAGGAACCCCTGCACTCTGTTGGAGGGGATTTGAAAAAGTACAGGCATTGCAGAAAACAGTACAGAGAATTCTTAAACAATTAAAACAGTACATACTGCCACATGACCATGCAATCCCACTATGGGTATATAACCAAACACATGAAATTGTTATGTGGAAAGATAACTACATATTCACTGACAAGAGCTGATATGGAATCAACCTAAGTGTCCACCAAGAGATGAGTGGATAAAAAATGTGGACTATTTGCGTAATGGATTACTATTCAGCCATAAAAGAAGGACATTTTGTCATTCGTGATAATATGAATGAAAGCAGACGACATTATGCTAAGTGAAATAAGCCAAGCAGAGAAAGCTAAACGGCATATGATCTGACTTTTATATAGAGAATATAAAAATATTGAACTCGGTAAAGAGAGTAAAGTGCTTACCAAGGACACTAATTTGGTCTTGGAAAGATGGTGAACAAACTATACATATCAGAAGGAAGATGTTCAAGTGATTTATTTTACACCAAGGTGACTATAGCTAATAATAATGTATTTTGCTCTTGGAAACTGCTAAAATAATATATTTTAAGTGTTCTCATAACAAAAAAATTAGAAGTATGTAAAATAATGCATATTTTAATTTGCACAATCTAGCCATTCCATAATATATAGATATTTCCAAATGTAATAAATGTATAAATTTTGAAAGCAAAAAATAAATCACCCTTTAAAAAAAGTACATATTAATGATGTAGCAAAGAGTTTAAAGAGGTGGACTCAGTGACTTTGAGGGTATTGATTTCGCTACTCCAGGAAGAGGATGCTTTAACTAGTATTCTAACTAGTTATATTCTTATTGCCTACAAGTAGCTAGGTTATGGGAGTCATCGCTATATGACTACAACTTCAAGAAATATTATATAAAATATCTTGCTTTCTATAATAATTGGCTAACTAAAAAAAAAAAAAAATTAACTAATGATTAGGCTTCCCAGCCTAATCAACAATTAAAAAGTGTGCTGACCAGTATTTAGAACTGCTGGGGACTTAATTGCACAGGAATTTTACATTGTGCTTTTTTATGCTACCCACATTCTAAATCAGAGAGTTCCACCTTTCAGCCTATTATTAGCATAATCATTCTATATTAAGTGGTTAGAAACAAATTCCTAACCTTGCCTTAGCTCATAGAAACCCTATAAAATAACACATTATGTGGGATCTAGCCAGAAAATTCCTGCCAGTTTTGCTAGCTGATTTCAAGTTCAAAGTCAGATTTGGTGTGCTGTAAAAGAAAAACACATTTATCCAGTATCCATCAATAGACACATGCCTACTTAAAAAGAGAACTCATTTAACAGTATGAGAGAATGTATTTGTTTTTTGTTTTTTTTTTGTTTTGTTTTTTGTTTTTTTTTGTGTGTGCGTGTGTGTGTGTGGTGCCAGGGATCGAACTCAGGCCCTTGTGCTTGCAAGGCAAGCACTCTAATTACTGAGCTAAATCCCCAGCCCCGAGAGAATGTATTTTAACTGTTGGTTTGTTTTATCCAACCTGTGTTATACTTCTGATTAGATCACTTTCCTTTTTTTCCTAGTATATAGGTAAATGGATTTGGTTTTCATTTCATCTTTTCTTTGAATAGCATTTGTTAGGTTAGAGGCAGTCAGCAATTTAAATTTAATCTGAGCTCCCATCATATGTAATTTATACAATTTTTGGAGAACACAATTATGTACAACGTAGTAATCAACTTAGCTTAGAATGTTCACATTTTTGTTTTTGTATGCCACAGTTGTAAGCCTGGTGGGTTGATTTCAATTATTGTGATAGTGTCCCATTTGTACAACTTTTGATTTTTCCCACATCTCATGATGCGCTGATTAACCAAATGAAAAAGTTCTATAATCAAAATTCATGTGAAGAACATTTTACTCTTTTAAATTTTAATGATCAACCACAAAAATTTGTTAAGCATGGGGATATTTCCAATTTTTTGGATATAGTCACAGAAAAAATATTTGTAAATGAGGCAAAAATTGTCATCTTCTGCTCTCTCTTGGTAGGACAAGTTTGTGTCTACCTGGATTGTTGCTTAAATTTGCCACACATTTGTTCCTCAGATCTTTATGTATTGTATTCTAGCATTAGAGTAGTGATTAGAGAAGAGAGATATCATTTCTAAAGTTCTTTTCATTTCCTTTTAAATTTGAATTCCAACAGAAATTATGATTTTAAATCTTTTATTATTATTATAACTAGATCCAATATATTCTGTTCTCCGTGTCTCTCATAACTTCACCGCCTTATTTCAGCAACTCTAGAGTCTTTAGTATATAAAAAGAAAAGATGCTTCATAATTTTTCACAAACTGAAAAATACTTTATAATTTTTCACAACCAGCAATCCATCATGCTGCACTTTGATACTTTATGGTAACTGCATTGGTTTCCTATGTCTAGTTCTTTTTTTCTTTCTTCAAAAAATTGTGTTCACTTTTGCATGTTTGTATATATGTGTAGTACTAATTCATTTCTGTTTAATAAATTAGCCTGATTCTTAGTCACTAAAATAATAAATATTATCCTACAGTGTGTGTGAGCGCAAAACCCAGGCGATGGTTAGCTTTGTCCTCTGGGTCTGTGTACGCCACAAGGGTAGAATTGAGGTGTCAGCTGGGCTTTGGGTATCCTAAGCCTCCATCAGTGGGGGATTCATTTTCCTAAGTCACGCAAATCACTGTTTGCAGCATTCAATCCTTCTACACCTTAATATTTAGGAGCAATATTTAGGAACACAGTATAATGTGCCATACTATAGATCCTACTATTGCCAGTATATTATGATAGAAAAGAGACATTCATTACTTGCTCTTGTTTTTTTTCCTCTCAAATGGTGATAATTTATAATGGCTAAAGTATGCTTAGAAACCAAATTAAAATTGCACTTTAGAGTATTAGAATAAATTTATTAAAGTATGACTAAGTGGTCCCGTGTGAATCTTCATAAGCTTCAATTTTATCTATAGGGTCATCTTTTTGGTATTTACTTGAACCAAATAGATGAAATCGAGATTACTAATCAAATGACTTTGTGATGGTGAGATAATCCTGGGTTACTGAGGTGGGCCCAATTTAATTCTGAGGGCTTTTTCAAGAAGAGTCTGTGGAGGTCAGAGTGGTACAGACTGAGAAACACCCAACCGGACATTGTTAATTGTGAAGACAGAGGAGGGTTATAAACAAAGGAAAATAGCCAACCTCTGGAACAGCGATGGCGAATCTACGGCTCAGGTGCCACAACAGGCTATTTGTTATGTTTGAAATGATAACAAACATTGAAACCTCTAAAAGTTGTGCCGTCACTGCTCTAGGAGCTGAAAAAGTCAAGGAAATATATTCTCCCTCAAGCCTACAGAAGGAACACAGTTTTGCCAATAGTTTGAAATTCTCCCAGAGTCATTCTACAAGATCTACGCTTATAGAAAAACTAAATAGAATCATACTAAAGATATGAATGGGTCGTCTACCCTGTTTATCACATCAGAGTGTTCCAAATTTATCTTGTAATTACTCTTTCCAGGAAGATTTATGCTTTCTTTTGTTTTCCTCTTACTCATTTATATTTCTTTCTTGCAGTTTGAAAATTCTCTTCAGCATATTTTGTAGCACAGAACTGGTAGAGATACATTCTTTAATTGTTTGTTTGTCTACTAATATCTTTATCTTTTCTGTCCTTCCAAAGGAGAGCTTTGCTGAGTATAGTACTTTTGGTATTCTTGGTTGGCAGTGTGTGTGTGTGTGTGTGTGTGTGTGTGTGTGTGTGTGTCCCTTCAATAAAATGAACATCTCATGCCATGCTCCTCTAACCTCTAAGATTTCTGATGCAAAGTCTTTTGAAAGTCTTCCGTCAGGTGTTAAGTCTTTCTCTCTCCCTCCCTCTCTCTCTCTCTCTCTCTCTCTCTCTCTCTCTCTCTCTCTCTCTCTGTGTGTTTTTGGACCTTGAGAATTTTTATTTTAAAGCTTTGAGAGCTTGATATGCCTTGGTATAGATTTGCTTGAGTTACATTTCACTGGTGAACTTTCACCTCCCTATACACGAACTTTTCTTTTCCCCTGTAGGTTTGGTAAGTTTTCTATTATGTATTGAATAAGCTTTCCAATTCTTTGGAATTCTTCAGTCCCTCTTGAATCCAATAGACTGAATATTTGCTTTCTTAATACTATACCAAGATTCTTAGATGCTTTCTTCATTTCTGTTCATTCATTGTTTTACCAACTGTATATTTTCAAACAGCCTGTCTTCAAGCTCACTAATTCTTTCTTATGTTTGCTCTATCCCTCTATCAATGTTTTCTATTGTGTTTTTTTATTTCCTTTTGTAGACTTCCCATCTGAAGGCTTCCTGTGTGATTTTTTTTTACAGTTGCTTCTCGCTATTAAATTTCTCTGTTAGAGTTTTCACTCATTCCTGTATGTTTTCATGAAGCTGATTGACTTTTCTTAAAACACGTATTTTAAATTCTCCATCAAGAATTCCCCATACTGGTTACTAGCTGGTAGTCTGGGGACCTATTTCGATGGTTGGTTTGGTATCATGCTTACTAGAAAGCTATTGGTGCTTACCAGTATGTGACATCCTCTGGGCCACAAAGGGCTAGTTATTTTTTTCTAGTCTTTGTAATGTGGCTTTTTTGTCCCTACCTTTCCTGAAATCTTAAGCAGGCGTCTTATTTTCTTTAAGCCAGTAGTCAGTTGCAGTATTTCAGCACTTATTGGATCCTTGAAGCCAACTTTTCCCCGAGTCCACTGTTGGCATGTTCCTGTTTCAGCAGCAGCGTGTGGCTCGAGGCCAGATTTTCCCAAACCTACTGGAGAAATAGCAAAAGAGCATAGACTGTCTGTGCAAGCCCTCGCCTGGGACTGGAGTGAACACAGATGCCAAGTCCGTAGTCACCAGTTGTGGTCTGCAAGTAGGCACCTGGGTCATGCCTATGACCACCAAAACTGCAAAGTTTTGTCACACTACGAGACAGGACCGAGGCTCACTCTGCTCTGGGCTGCTCACTGTCGTGGCGGCCTCGTGGCTCCAGACTGCCGCAGCCAGTCACTGTCACACTAGCTGGGACAGAACTCTGATAGACTGAGGCAGCATTTTGGTTCCAGCAGTACACAGTCTCCGCCTAGTGCCAGGGTAGGTCTAGAGGTATATTAGTTAGCTTTCTCATAACCGCAACACAAAACCTGCCACCCACAATTTAAAGGAGGAGAGGTATAATATGATTCATGGTTTCAGGAAATTCAGTCTATATCTGACTGGCTTCAAGGTCAAATCCACATGGCAGAAGAGCTTGGCAGGGCAGAGATGGCTAGGAAGCAGAGCACGGGAGTGGTTCTGGAGAGAAGGGGGCAATGAACTACGTATGGAACCCAAGTTGTCTCCATAGCTCACTCAGACGACCCCAGAAGTGTGCATTGCAAACCACTGATGGATCCTTAGTCAAGGTGACAGAGAAGCTTAACCAAAACAAGAGGCTTCGTAATGGGCTGGGAGATAGCTGTGTTGCCTGACATCTGGACTTAGGTGGCAGAAACACCCCTAATCAAGGTCCCTGCTGTGCCGAGTCTCAGCTGAGTCTCATGGCTTCAAAAGCCTACGGTTTCAAGGGTAGAAGGTGCCCCAGACCCACTCCAAGGCTGGCGGTAGGTCAGGCTCAAACTCAAGTCTATCCCGCTAGTGTGCAGGTCTCCACCCGAGGTCAGGGCAGGTCTAGAAGGTCAGTCTGCAAGCTCTGACTTGGGTATAGGCGCCTTGGTTTCTGCCTGCTGGCTTTCTACCAGTGGGCCTGGTGCTGAATTCCACGGCAAGGTCCTATGGCAACTTTTGTGCCCTGTGGCCCAATGGATGGAGTCGTGTTTCCCCTTCCGCATCAGGTGCGGAAGGGGCAGCGAAAGTAACCATTCACCTGGTTAAACAGCCCCGCGTGTTTGTCTACAGGTAGTGGCCTGGGGTCGAAGCTGCAGAACTCGGCCCAGCACTGCGTGTCACAATGGCAGTTTTGGCACCGGGTTTCAAGTCTGAGATCTGGACTTCATTCTTTCTTCCTCCCTCACGTGGGAGTCATCTCCCTCCTTGTTGACTGCAGCTGGGAGACGTGTAACAGAAGCTGCGCTTTCCTGCCTGTCTTTGTAACTGCATCTGTCCCATCGTTACACTAACTAGGCACTATGCTCTCTTAGCTGACTTCCTTAGCTCTTATATGGGTAGATTGGTTCTTATATGAAGAACTGCTCGAATCAGTGGGCCTGTGGGGAAACGATCACTGGAGAATCTTACTCAGACACCGTGCTGCGCTCTCTCTTAAATTTATGTCATTTTTCAGCTACCAGTTTTGTCGTAATTTGTCACAGTAGGAATAGGCTCTTAAGACACCATTGTTTATATTTCTCTGTTACTGATGATAGTATCTCCATTGGTGTGTAAATCCCCCAAATCAGACACTCATGAGCACACATCGAATTGTTTCTCTGATATAAGAGACCATAACTGTAAATAAGGACAAAGAGGTGTAATAGATATTATATAAAAGGAGGATGGTGTGCAGAGGAGAGGAGTACTAGAAAGAAAGAAGGGGAAAAGCAGAAAGGCAACAAGGGAAAGAGAGGCGAAAGGGAAAATATGGAAAATGATGAATGAACCTGCTGTAAATAGGGAGGGAGGGAGCAGAGGGGAGGGGCGGGGGAGAGAGGGGAGAACCAAGATGTATCATGTATAGGTACAGAATAAATGTAATGAATGTGACCATTGTATGTAGAATGTACCAATACATGTTCTTGGTTTAAAATAATAAAAAAAAGAATGGCATTAATAATCTCATGGCATTATGAGGAATATATAACATTTGAATAACTTTAATTATATATAATTAAATTTTGTATTTATAATATATTTATATATATTAATTTTTATACTAATATGTATTCACTTTAATTCTAGATACCAGTATAAATATCTTACTTGTATCTGTTCTGTTTTTTTAAATCACATAGATTGTGGCAATTTAACTCTGGATTCCTGGGTAAAGTGACTGGTGTCTAGTTTATCATAGACAAAGCCTTTTCACTGCACTGATGGCCATAATATTAGACAAACGTAATATGAAACAAATACCTAAATTAAAAGCCACAGTCGTAATTGTCTTTTTAGCCAGATAGCTTTACAGAAAGCATACTAGATGTGTCTTTGGAAACCATTTACTTTCATATCTCTGTTTACATGCTTGTCTCATTATAATCTATTCTCAACATTTCAACCAAATGATTCAACTCCTTTTCAAACTGTATGTCAAAACATATTGTTCTTCTGCTCAGAACTCTCAATGACTCTATCTCAGTCTGGATAAAAGTCAAATTCCTTTTAGTGACTTCCTCTTGAACACTCCAGCATTGTTCCATCATAGTCCCAATGGCCCTCCCTTGGCTTGAGCACAGTGTTCTGTGTTTCGCCAAGATGTGAAGCTCCGTCTCTGCTCGAGATCCTCACAGCTTTCTCTGTGCCCGGGCTGCTCCACGACCCAGGTGGCTGGTTCTGTCACCTGCACTCTGCAGGGAGCCTTGTGCTGGCCACCCTCGTGAATACCACAGCCCACCTCTTGTCACCTACTTTCTGACATGCTGTCCATCTGTTTATTTAACCTTATTTTCCTTTTACACACTGGGATTTAAACTTCAGGGTGGTACTCTTTAGGCCTTCACTTTCTTGACTGTATCTTCAGTGACCAGTAAGAGAAATTATATTCAGACATATGCAATTGTGACAGAGTAAAACATAATATACTCTACCTCACTACACATGTACAAGGGGCTACCCAAAACCTGGGAAAATAGAGATCTTACTTTGGACTGAGTTAAAGATGAGTTTTGTTAAAAAAAAAAAATGAAATTTATTAAGTATTAAGTGATGATCGAGATTTCATTAGAGAGATGAGTATCACAAAACAGGTAGTAGTAGTGATGGTCTTATCATGTCTAGGAATTGGGCATAAGGCATGTTTATAAACACTGAGGGGTGTGTGTGTGTGTGTGTGTGTGTGTGTGTGTAAGTCATGTAGAAATCATCTTCCAGAATCTACTTTCTTAAAAATTATTCTGTCGGAAGTTTGATCATTTCAAAATTCTCCTTTCTGTCTTATAAGCCTCCAAAAGTATCATTTACTAAAATGAGGCTCAGAGCATTTATGAAGTGAACACAGTGTTCTTTAGACAAATCATGTGATTGATACAACTTGGTCTAATGTTTAGGTGGCCAATGTTTATGGTGACTTCTGTGGGCTCAAGGGAGATGATCTTAATTTGAATTTGACAAGGAATCAAAGTAAAAAAAAAAAAAAGCTGACATTCAGAAAGTGTGGTTCTAAATCTCCCGTTCATCTTTGTTAAAAGACTAAATTGTACAGCCCATGCCTCAAAAGAATTAAGAAAAAAGCAAAACAAGGAAAGCAAAGATAATCAAATGTAACAGCAATTAAGTCAGATAGGCCCTATAATAAACTCTAGTCAAAACTGATGGCTACTCTGATGTCTTCTAGTGGTTGAGAAACCTAAAAGATTCATTTTAGTGAATCTCATGTCCAGTGAATGAATCCCATATAGAAAAGCGACACGTCGCATCAGCCCCTGTAATCCAGCATTCTGGGAGGCTGAGGCAGCAGGGTGTGTCAAGTTCAATCCCAGTGGGGCAATTTAGTGACTTAACAAAATCATGTCTCAAAGTGAATAATTTTAAGGGGCTAAGGATGTAGACTCATGTTCAATCTACAGTACCAGAAAAATCCATATAGCCATACAGAGGAATAGTATATGAAGTACCTAAAATATACTAGATACTTTTAAAGAGTCATGTGTATATAATTATAATTTACATGCAATATAGACTATTTTTAGATACAGAGTTTGATTATTTTAAGTGTGTTTTTATTATTCCCATAGTAATATTCATAGTTTTGAGTATGGAATATAATTGAATACAAATAAATACAGTTTTGTACCCTTTATCACAATAAAGATAC
>PVJO010028237.1:0-18581 GCA_004026905.1 Hystrix cristata
CCCGAGAGGGAGCCCGGCTCTCGTGCGTTTACTCGTGGTGTGTGCTCACCCGATGCTCCGGTTGCCTTTTCAGAGCTCGCAAACTTTGAGAAGAACGTGAGCCAGGCCATCCACAAGTACAATGCTTACAGGTGAGAGAGTGCGGCGCTGGCTGGTAGTGTGCCTTCTGGGATGCCCTTGTTTTGTGTGGCAGGTAACAGGGTTGAGGGTCCAGTCGATACTTAGACCATCTTCAAGAGGGGAAAAAAGCAGTAGCCCGGTAGCACCTTACTTAGCATTTCCAGAAGTTTGATAAACTCTGTAGGATCAATTCAAATAAGTTCCCGATTCTTACTGAAAATGGATATAGCCTACATACGTATTTTTCCCATCACCAGACGTGATCGTCTGGAAATGCAGTGTGATTTTAAGCCATAATGAAAGACAGTGGACGAGGTCTGTACTGTGAACTACAAGTGTTAGAAGGAAACATATGCTTCCATCTGGTTGGGCCCTGGCTGATTCTGTCACATTCGTGGGATCCCATCCTCGTCCATCACCAGGGCCCTCCGGAGGAGGCTTATTCTAGCCATTGTGTCCACATCCACCGACATCTGCTCCTTAGCCTGTCGAAATGTGCAAGTTGGGGAACTTTGAGAGGCAAGGGGCTCTTAAGAGTAAAACCAAAGCAATCTGAACTTCCTTTTAGCTAGAAGTTTATCTCTTTCCTTACAGTTAGTTTTCTTGGATAATCTGTTTCGTATGTGAACTTCCTCATCTATAGTCATTCTTCATGTCATTGTAGTGTAATTTTCATCCTCCCATCTCTGAAAATACTCTCATCTTATCTGATCTTATTGCACTCTCAGTGGCATTCACTACATCAGAGTCTTTGCCTTGACTCTGTGATGGTACTCTTTCTGCCCTTTCATCTGTCTTAACTTGCTGGTGTTTCCAGAAGTCTACCCATAGCCCACTTCTCTCACTTTCACACTTTGCCTTTCTTGGCTTGCCACATATTCAAGTGGCTTGCCACCTGAATACCACTTCTATAGTGACTCCAAAGCTGTGTCTCACCAGGCTTTTCTCCACTGGTCTTTCCCTTCCCACTGAACATACTTCACTACTGATTATGCTTCCTCCATTCATTACTTCTTATGACTTCCTATATAGATTAATTGTACTATCTTCCACTATCATCCATATATTGATAATCTCGAAGTCAGACAGATAGTCAGCCCTATATTCTGCTTGGGTCACAGCAGTCATCAGAGATAAGACGTTTAGTCTTGAAGGAGATCATCAGGAATCAAATGAGAGGAGGACCCTAGACAAAGGAAACAAATGTACCAGGGCATTGAGACACAGAGTCAGTCTAGAAGCCAGTAAACCAGTTTGCTTAGGGGGTATGGAATGAATGGGAAATAAGTCTGGAAAAGCAAATGATACTACCCTGTATGTTGCTTCTCACCCCTATGTACATTTCTAATGGTTGTAATTAGTTATCTTTTGAAATTAGTTATCTAATCCTGTCATTCTTGCATTTTAATTAAATATTTTCTCTTTACCTTAATAATGCCCAAATACATTCTGACATATGAACCCCCCAACCTTCAGTGTGGTACTGGAGGTTGAACCCAGAGCCTCACACAGGCTAGCCAAGCACTATACTGCTGAGGAGCTACATCCTCAGCATTTTCTCAATTTTGTTCTGAGGCAGGCTTTCATTAAGTTGTCCAGACTGGCCTCTAACTCGCAATTCTCCTGCCTCAGCATCCCAAGTAGCTGGGACTGTAGGTGTGTACTGTCACACTCAGCTCAGAAGGTCTTTCATGATCCAGTTTTTCTTCTTTGTCAGGCTCTGTCCCATAGTGCCAATGATCTGGATAAACTTGTATTTGTGGAAATAACGTCCATAAACTGCCTTTAGCTTGCCTCTTAGCCTATGAGTATGTCTTTTCCAAACTTATCATTAGTCACTACTAACAGAGCAGTTGAAATCCAAATATATTTGTTTGTATGTAATAGAAATATAATGAAAATCTACGGTTCCTAAGATTACCCAATGTTTACATTTTAGACTTACCTGTATTATTGCTTTTTTTAAAAATTAGTATATGTTTATAATACATAATGTTTACATTCCTTGTGAGGAGTTAGTACATGTACATAACGCATCTTAATTCCTTTTTTCATCTCTGTCCCTCCTCTCGCACTCCTCCTCCATCTCTTGATCTTCCCATCTGAGAAAGATCTATCTCCCTACTTCCTGTTGTCTGTCTTATGTTTGGCTCTGTATTTATACATTGGGTTTCTCATATAAGAGAAACCGTTCAATATTTAAACTTGTATGTCTGATTTATTTCACTTAACATTATGGTTTCAAGGTACATCCATTTTCCTACAAATGATTCGCGTTTATCTTTCTTTATGGCAGAGTTACTACTCCATTATTTGTAAATACCACATTTTCTTTATTCATTCATCTGTTGATGGACGTACAGGCTGCTTCCAAGGTATAGCTATTTCAGTTGTGTTGGTGTAAACACGAGTATCCATGTATTACTACAATATGATGTCTGACTCTTTTGGGAAGGTATCTAGAAGGGGAATAGGTGGGTCAGATAGAATTTCTAGTGTCAGTTTTCTGAGGAAACTCCACACTGATTTCTAGAATGGTTAGAGAATGTTTCCTTTTTCCCTGCAGCCTCTCTAGCATTTGTTATTATTTGATTTCTTACTGATGTCCATTCTTTCTGGAGTAAGAGGAAATCTCAGTTTTAATTTGTGTTTCTCAAATGGCCAGAGGTGTTGAGCATTTCTTCATGTATTTATTGGCCATTTGTACTTCTTCTGTGAAGTGTCTATTCATTTCAGTTGCCTGTTTTTTTAATTGAGTCTTTTATTGGGGGGGGGTCTACTTTTTTGAATTCTTCATATATTCTAGACGTGAGTCCTCTGTCTGAGGAATAGTTAGCAAAATTTCTTCCTATCCTGTAGGTTGTCTTTTCACTCTGTTGGTTGTTTCTTTTGCGGTGCAGAAGCTTTTTAGTTTGATATGATCCCATTTGTTGACTCTCGGTACTATTTCCTATGCAACCAAGGTTCTTAGTAGAAAGTCCTTGCCTAAGCTTATGACTTCGAGTTTTACCTATTTTGTCTTCCAGCATGTTAAGTGTTTCTGCTTTAACATTTAGTTCCTTGATCCATTTTGATTTTAGTTTCATACATGGTGAGAGATATGGGTCTAGATTGAATCTCCTCCATGTGGATAGCTACCTTTCCCAACACTATTTATTAAAAAGGCTACCTTTCCTCCAGTACATGTTTTTGGCCCCTTTGTCAAAGATCAAATAGTTGAATGTGCTTAGGGTTGTTTCTGCGTCCTCTATTTTATTCCATTGTTACTCATGTCTATTTTTGTGTCAGTACCTGGCTGTTTTTATCACAGTAGCTTTGTAATACAACTTCAGGTTGGGATTATGATGCCTCTTGCTTTGCTCTTCTTACCCAGGATTGCTTTTGCTGTGCTGGGTTACTTCTGGTTCCATATGAATTTTAGGATTGTTTTCTCCAGTTCTGTGAAGAATGCTGTTGGAATTTTGATTGGGAGATTGAGTTAAATCTGTATATCAATTTTGGAAGTATGGCCATTTTGACTATATTGGTTCTGCCTTGTCAGGAACAGGAGATATCTGTTCATTTTCTGATGTCCTCTTTAATTTCCTTTTTCACAGTTCTGCAGTTTTCATTGTAGAGGTCTTTTATTTCCTTAATTAGGTTAACTCCTAAGTATTTAATTTTTCTTGGTGCTATTATGAATGATGTTTCTTTCTAATTTCTTTTTCAGTGAGTTATTGTTAGTGTACAGGCATACTATTGATTTTTGTATCTTACCTTACTGAATTTAGTTACTAATTTAAGTCTTTTGTTAGATTTTTTTTGGATCTTCTATGTAGAGGATCATGTCATCTGCAAATAGTAATTTGGCTTCTTCCTTTCTTATACATACCCCTTTTATTTCTTTTTCTTGCCTGATTGCTCTTGCTAATGTTTCACATACTATGCTGAATAGGAGCGGTGATAATGGACATCCTTATCTTGTTCCTGATTTTAGAGAGAAAGCTTTCAGTTTTTCCCTATTTAATATGATGTTGGCAGTAGGTTGGTCATAAGTGGCTTTTTTATCTGATTGAGATAAGGTCCTTCTGTACCTTTTTCTTTACTTTTTTTTATCATTAGAGGATTTTGTCAAAAGCTTTTTCTATGTCTATTGAGATGACTGTGTGATTTTCTCCTTGCTTCTGTTTATGTGATGAATTACATTTATGGATTGCATATGTTGAACCATCCTTAAATCCCTGGGATGAAGCTTGGTTGGTCATGATGTGTGATCTTTTTGATAATTTGTTGCATTCTGTTTGATTTTTGCCTCTATGTTCATTAAAGAGATTGGTCTACACTTCTCTTTTTTGTCTGGTTTTGGAATCAGAGTAATGGTAGCTTCCAGGAATGACTTTAGGAATACTCTTTCCCTTTCAAGTTCATTAAAAAGCTTGAGGAGTATCAGTGTTAGATCTTCCTTGAAGTTTTTGTGGACTTCAAGGTGAACCTGTCTGGAACTGGGCTTTCTTAGTTGGCAGTTTATTTATTACTGCTTCAGTTTCATTGCCTGGATTATTTAGGGTTTTTACATCTTCTTAGTTCAGTTTTGGTAATTCATACATATTTAGATATCTATCCATTTTTTCTGAATCCTCCAACTTACTGGTGTACAGCTTTGCAGAGTAATTGCTAATAATCTTTTTTATTTTGGCAATGTCTGTTGTGATCTCACCTTTTTCATACCTAATTGCATTGATTCATGCCTTTTCTCTCTCTCTTTTTTTCTTTGGCTTAGACTGGCTGTTTTGTTTATTCTTTTCAAGAATCAAATCTTCAATACATTAACTCTTTGTATTTTTGGAGGGGGGTCTCAATTTCATTGATTTATGTTCTAATTTTTATAATTTCCTTTCTTGTATTAGCTTTGAATTTGGATTGTTCTTGTTTTCCTAGGACCTTGAGTTGAATCATTATTTATTTGTGCTCACTGTTTTTGTCATGTGGGAGTTCTCACCTATAAACTTCCCTTGTAGGACTACATTCCTTGTGTCCCATAAGTTCTGGTATGTTGTACTGGCATTATCATTTAGGTATAGAACGGAACTTTAAGATACTTTTAAAAGTTAAAAATGTCATAAGTGGTCTGTCAGCTTAGTTTCAGGTTTTATATGAAGACAGAAATTTAGTTATCTTGGTATATAGGTACCAGTTAAAGAAAATTAAAGCCTTGATGGACTTTTAATTGGTTTTCCCTTTTTTTCTTATAGAAAAGCAGCATCAGTTATAGCAAAGTACCCACACAAAATCAAGAGTGGAGCAGAAGCCAAGAAATTGGTAGGTTTTATGAGCACTTGAACTGAGGAGTTCATGCATGTACAAATTCTGTGTTCCCACAAAACTAAGCTCATCTCTCTAAAGTTGCCTTGGCCCACACACAGGCAGAATTGACTGCTCTTGATGTCTTGGAATAAAATTAATTCTGTATCAAGCATACTCTTCAAGTGTTTTTATTTGGAAAGAGAATGGGTTAACATTTTTTAAATTTTGTGTTATTACAGCTTTTTTCTCTACTTTGCCTATATATGTAGTCACTCTCACGTAGAATTTTACCTTGACTGTGGGTCCTTAAGAAGACTTTGGTGTCCGAGAGCAATACTAGCATATGTGGTTCTTAGCTGTCTTTCTCTGATTCCTAGCTATAAGAACTTCAAGAAGTCTCCAGTAACCCCGCCCCAAAAAGAACTTAATCATGAGGAAATTAGTGTCCCCTAAAAGATCTCACCTACTAATAAGCACATGATTAAGTTCTTTCGTATTATGGCAGTTAGCCTTGTTCCTTGTAATTTCCACGAAACCCTGTTTACTAGTAGTGTCAGTTTCTAGAGGGCTACATCTCTTGGTAATTTATAATATCACAAGAATGTACTGGAAAGGTCTACCTATTAGATTGTTTTCTCTCACCTAAATCCTACCAAATGATTCAAAATGCTTCAAACTTATTGCAAATAGCCTCCTCATTTGTTACAGATTTCTGAAAAGCTCTGATAATCTTCATCCCCAATCTGAACTCATGGTATTTCCCTAATAGTAATATAAAAGTCTCTGAAACTACTTTTACATTAGATTGGATTTAACTTTTAAAAAATCATCACTGTTCCTTTTCACTATTATTTAAACAACCAAAGATGTCCTGTCTAGCCCATATGAGGGCTCTGCAGTATTTCCAGAAATCTAAAAAAAATTTCTAGATATCTAAAATTTCCATAGTGAGTTGTCTTTTATTTCTTAATGGTAAGTATAAGAAATAGCTTGGGTCTAAATTGCTGAAGGTCAGTATTTTATGGAGTAAAATTTATTGTAGTAATACTTGAGTTCAGTATGTTATAGAGTATTTGAGGTCAGTATGTTATAAATTATTGTTAGCACTACTGTAAATTAATTACCTTTCTTTTTTACCATCTGCTCTAGAAAACTAGAAGCTTGAGTAGTTTCCCTTTTCTGATCTCCCTAAACCTTTTGTTCATTTCTCCTTGGTACTTGCGGTTTTCAGAACTTGAATGTGCACTTCAGTAGTTTTAGGTCATTTATTAAACATAAACCCAGAATATAGAAGGGAACATATGACTATGAGAAAGAAGGAAGTAGCACACCTGTTATTACATATTGAAGGTATAACTAAAAAGGATCAACATGAAAAAAGTTCACCTTCACTCATAATTAAAGTTGTAAATTAGAACAGGACACTATATAGTATAATTAAAGTTGTAAATTAAAACAGGACACTATATAGTGCCTATTGAATTATCAATAGGCCTAATTGTCCAAAGCGTGGACAAAAGTGTAAAAAAAAAAAGACACTTATTTACTAGATGGACTTGTTTGTTGTTACAGGTCTTCTGAAGCATCACTTGATAGAATATATATATCCTTTGAAACAACACAAAGATCCATTGGTTCATAACTTTCGAGGGCCTTCATGCCAGGCACTAGGGATAATGTAATGAAAAGACAGGCTCTTTGCCCTTACAGAGCTTACATTCTGGAGCAATGCTGTCCAGTATGGCAACCATGAGCCACCCACATTTGGTTATTGAGTTCTTGAAATGAGGCCAGTGTAACTGAAAATTTTAAATTTTAATTCCACTTTAAATTGTCATATGTGCCTCCTATGCTGTGTTGGACTATGCAGTTGCGTTGGACTGGGCAGTTGTGGAGCAGTAGTTCTCAAAGTGTGGTGCCCAACAGCACCTGGGAATTTAGACATGTAAATTCTTGGCCTCTTCCTCTTCCTCTTGACAAAGTGATCAGTCCTCCCAGGTGATGCTGATGTATGCAGAAGCTTAAGAACCTCTGCTTTATAGGAAGTTCATGATGCCACACTTACAACATTGGATAGTTGGAAACCACCTAAATGTCCACTTGTAAAGGATTAGGTAAATTATATGTTCATATCATGATATACTATAAGTCACTAAAGATTCTATGGTTACATTTATTGATACGAAAATTTGTTCATAATGTATTTAGAAAAAATATTTAAGTATGTATATTTATAGCAGAAAAGAACTCAGTATGTAGCCAATGTTAGGGGATAAAGATACAGGTGATTTTAATTTTCAGGTCAGTGAGATTGATAAGTGGTTTAATAGTCTTTATGTAATTTTCTGATCTTTTTCTACAACAAAAGTTAATTTAAAATAAACCAGAGTCACTTAGAGTTATTTTACTAGGGTTTCTCTTTTGTCTGTCATTTAAGCATTTTGCCTCTGGGAGAGTTTATTACTGGAGTTCAGATTTCTGTGTCCTTTGTCTTAAAAACTTGCCAAATGATCATTTGTTTTTCATTCTCCACTTCTTACTTTATTTTTTAGTGATTCGGTAAATATTATATTTATATAACTTTTATTCTTTTAATTTTCTGTATAGCCTGGAGTAGGAACAAAAATTGCGGAAAAAATTGATGAGTTTTTAGCAACTGGAAAATTGCGTAAACTAGAAAAGGTAAAATTTAACTTGTTTACTTGTTTGATTATAGTATTTTCCTTTATGGCAACTATCATGTGTCAGGGTGATTGATGTCACTCAGTCTAATGAGACTCAGAAGGAAAAGATATGAATGGAATTTATAACTTTATTCTATTTCTAAAAATGTGAATATTGCTGTATGGAATTTTCACGTGTTATTTTCATGTGCAGTGTTATAGTCCTATAGTGCCAGCTATCCATGAGAGGCTGACGGGGAATATTACTTTAGCTCATGAATTTGAGACCAGGCTAGGCAGCATGATGAGACACCATCTAAAACAAACACATACACACACAATTTTTTTCCATTTTATGTGATATTTAAGCGACTATTAGCATTGATGGTAGTGTTGGCTTTTCAATTTAGGTACCATGCAGAAAAAAGATTGTAACTTTGACTAAAAGATTTAGAATTTCTATGCTTAAGGTCTCCCAAGCATTTTTATGGCTTTATCACCCTAATGATTTTTGGTCTCTTATGAACAGGACTTCTAAAGGTATTGGGAAATCGAAAATGCAGAGAGGTGGATGTTGTTTTATGTTAAATCATAAAAATAACTATGAGAGGTGATATATTGCTTAATTAGCTAGCTCTAACCATTCTACAACATATGTATACTTCAGAATATCATGTCGTACATGATATATATATATATCTGTATTTAAAGGAAAATAAATTTATTTAAATGTTTGGTCCTGGGGATTGAACCAGGGTGTGTTGCATGCTAAGCACATGCTCTACCACTGAGCTACACCCCAGCCAAAAATTTTGGAAAGCCTTGAATAAATCAGAGACAACACATCCTCAGTGGCACTGTTACCTCTAACTATCTATGTTAACTGTGAACACTTCTGTCTGGGTTATCCAGGCAAACATAAATGGCTCTTCATCTCTCATAGCATACTGCTGTATTCCCAATAAGATCATTTACATTCTCAAAGCATTTCTAAATCATTGTTAACCATTTTTTTCCTTAGATTCGGCAGGATGATACGAGTTCGTCCATCAATTTCTTGACTCGAGTTAGTGGCATTGGGTATGAACTATTAAGCAGACACAGTTGTAGATTGGTTTTATTTTTTGTGTCAGCAAACCAACATGCTATTTCTCTGTAAAGCCGGTACTTTTATAAACTTAGATGTTGTTTCCCTTCAAAACCTGTATTCTGTTTGTGCCTTTGCCCATATGATTCACCTTCTAATATGTTCACCCTTCTTATGGTCCAAGCCTAGTTCTTCAGATGCTGCCTGTACTGTAAAAGCGTATCCCAGGCAGATGTCACCTCCTTCATGAGCCACTTGGATTTACCAGCCAGAAATAATCTCTTCCTTCCTCTAAACTCCACTTGCTGAGTATGTCTTACTGCCCACTTCAGATCATGCCTTTTCACTTCTCTGAGCATGTTTCTCTTAAGCACTTAAGCTTTTTATCCATAACACTGTATAAATTTGGAACAAGCTTTTGGACATTTTTTTAATGAAGGAATCTGTATCTTAAAATTTGAGCTAGCAGGGAAGGTAGTTCCTGTGACACTGGACAAAGGAAAGATTAACATTGAAATGTTAAGGCCATAATGCTCTACTTACCCGTCATCTTTATGAAATAAGGCATTCCTTTAAGTATATAATTCTTCCTCTAAATGGCTGCATTTCTAATGAAAGTTACTCTAAAGTGTAATAAACACAGTGTACTGAGAGTGGGCATACTCCTTGGGAACTCAAGACTACTGATTATAAGTGGGTAAAGACCAGAGTTGTTATTTGTCTTATTTATGCTGTATTTTTGGCACAGTATTTGTCATGTAATGGGCTCCTCAGTAAATCTTAGTTGAATGAATGAACAGTTTTTAAGTGCACACATGTCTGTGCAGTATATGGGCATTATGATGGCTAACTGCTTAGATGGCTTTTTTCTTGCCCAGGTTCATGATTGTCTTCCTAATAATTGAAGCTTCAAAAATTCTTACGTTGGATAAAATTGAACATTACTAAAGTAAGCATGCAACATTTTAGCAGGTCTTGTTTAGCTTACTAACCCTTATGTTTGACCTAGAAGACATTTGGTTATTTGTTACAAAGATCCTCACCTGATACTGAAATAATGTGTTTCTCTCTTTATAGTCCATCTGCTGCAAGGAAGTTTGTAGATGAAGGAATCAAAACATTAGAAGGTGAGTAATACCATAATTAATTCCAGGTTAAATATGGTCCCAAAGGACTGTTAATGCTCTAACAAGTGAAAACTTCAAAAATTTGTTTTCAGGCAACTCAGAAAAACTTTTTTAAAAACTCTACAATATAGACTAGATATAGGATATAGTTTATATTCATGTCTTAAACATTTTTAAGTTTATAACGCAGAAGATCAGGAAGAGCAAGAAGTGACTTTTTAAGGCAATGAAATAGTTATAATTTGCAAATTTTCAGAAAATCTAAATTGCTTTTGTTTCTTTAATAAAATTTTAGATAAAGTCTTATATATGAGACTAAAAGTACATGATGTATATTGAGAAAAATTTTTGTTAGAGATCTGTAATGCTTATTGAAGGAAGTTTTGCCTTCAAGGAAGTAATAAAAATAGTGCCCAGGTTAAGTAATTTTAAAACATTTTCCTAAACCTAATTCTGCAATCCTGTAAATTTAACTTGTCCATTCATGCTTCCCTAGGAAGGGCATATGCTGTATTTGTGGATTTATTACATCTGTGGCATTCGAGGTGGAGTATTGTGGGTTCAGCTACTTGCAACCAGCCCCAGTGTTAGGTGAACAGGGTTTTTTTTTTGTTTTTTGTTTTTTTGTTTTTTGGCGCTGGGGATTGAACTCGGGTCCTTGTGCTTGCAAGGCAAGCACTTTAACCACTGAGCTAAATCCCCAGCCCTAGGTGAACAGGTTTTGAAGACTGACCTGAATGGGTATTTCTACCTCATATGATTTAGTGTAGTAATATCCGTGTAAAGCACTTAGCGGAGTGCTCAATACATAGCAAATACTTGAAATGATAACCAACTCCCATGAGGCATGGGAGTCCCATCAGTAATATTACTAGCTAAGAATTCAAGTGAGTCACACAACTAGAGAGAGTGAGTTCTACCTGTATATCTCAGAGGGGATGTGTGTTTTTCTGCTTGTAACATATAGAGTTTATCTGAGTGAAATGATTGGCTACCAGGGCCAAGGATTTGTGGGTTTCTTGTTGGGCACGGTGGCACATGCCTATAATCCCAGCACTCAAAAGTCTGTGACAGGGGCTGGGGATTTAGCTTAGTGGTTAGAGTGCTTGCCCAGCAAGCGCAAGGCCCTGAGTTCGATCCCCGGCACCAAAAAAAAAAAAGTCTGTGACAGGAGATCACTTTGAGTTCGAAGCCAGCCTGGACTACATCGAGAGAACCTGTCTCAAAAAAAAGAGAATTCGTGAACTTCTTAAAGTCATTCATTTGCATCTCTTGATAGTATCAAAGATCTACTCTTCTGGTTTTTATATTTCATAATTCAGACAAGTACTATAACTTGATATCTATATGACAAATTCAGTATCTCCAGTTCATTTCCAGATATACACCAGTGTTTTCTGTGGGAGATACTAAATGTCTATGTGTAATTAAGATGTTTATTTTTTTCTGTTTTATATATCCATGCATTTGTGAATGTAAGGTTAACTGAAGGAACCACTTTCGAAGCATACTTCTCTTGCTGTTCTTTAAACAAAGCTCACTACTTACGCCTAGAAAAGGAAGAATACCCCGTAGAACTAACTCATTAGTTTTAAGACCCAATGTTATGACAACTTTTGCAGGTTAAAAAATGAAGATAATACAATGCTTTTACTTCAACAGGATTTTTAGCACAACTTCTGCACAAATCAGTAGTCAATACTAGTTAAAGGGAGTAAATGAACAAATGTACAACATGAATGAACCTAGTTAATCACAAAGTCTTTAGAAATTGTGGTTACTACTACTGCTATGAACAGTGAATTAAATAGCATTGTTTCTTCTAAGGTAGCTTTTTGATGTAGCCAGTAAAATTTGACATAATTCCTGGTGTGTCTTATCTAGTATTTCATGTAACTCTTAACTCATATTTTGATTCAGTAAGTAAAAATGATCATGAAATCAGCTGTTAGTTTTACTACATTGAAGAGTCATTTTATCTAGTTTTCAATATCTGAAACTTTTTTCTCTGTTTCCAAAGTCATTTCGCCTCAGTAGTTCTTTGTAAAAGGGCTATAGAGTTCAGTTTTCCAAAAAAATATTTAAATTAACACCTCAACTTTATCTTCTATTCAGATCTCAGGAAAAATGAAGATAAATTGAACCATCATCAACGTGTTGGGCTAAAGTAAGATAGCAAATTTTCTTTTGATACTTGAGAAGTAAAAGTAAAAATTTTATACACCATAGTTCTTCACGCTTAGCTAAATGTAACCAGTTTTTAATTTAGAAATGCTAAATTTGTTGCAGTCTCTTGTAGAGTTTATGCCTATGCTTATACATTTTGTTATTGCTTTCTAATTTGTTTACTTGTTTTTGAGGATTTCCCTCATTCTTTTGACTTTAGCAGGGGACTTCCTCCTAAAATAAGTAGAACTGAGTACATCAGGTAGATCGTGGGTTTTTACTTCATGTTGTACAAAGCACTGTGCTATGTCTGGGATAAGAATACAGGAGGTTCAGTGTAGCTTTTAAGGCATTTATAGTCTGCCTGAGAAGAACCTCAGACATAGAAAACTAAATTTTTTTTAAACTAAATTTTTTAAAAAGAGGAGAAACCACAAACACCTAAGTAACAGTATAAGAATAACTAATGAGCGTGTTTCTTTACCAGTAATTATTTTGTGTGCTAGATATGGATTACTTATAATAATAGTAAGTGCTGTATGTACCTATAGTATTATATATAATACCATATATAGTCTGGTTGGTGATTCAGTCCCAGTAACCTTCTGAACTTTTCTGTTGATGCCTTACCAGAATATTTTTAAACTTACAATACTGTTCTAAGAGCAGTACCAGTAGCAGCAGGATGGTGTGGTTCTCACTTTCCTTCCATTTCCATAGTAAATGAGGTCTTCTGAAGAACCTGGTCTATATGAAAATTGGTTTTGAACAGGTACATCATCATTTTTAGACATTTGCTTAGACATTATTTCAACCTGACATATCTTTGTAACAGCTTTTTTGAGATATAGTTATATATAATTCAGCCATTTAAACTATAGACTTTAATGATTTTTGCTACATCCATAGAGCTGTGCAACCGTTATTACAGTCACTTTCAGTTTTGGGATATTTTTGTTATCCCAAAAGAACCCTGTACTCCTTAGCAGACATTGCCCATTCATCCCATACACATTGCTCCCTCAGCCTAGTTAGCCCTAGACAGCCAACCACTCATCACAGATTTGCTTATTCTGCATGTTTCATATGATGAAATTGTACATTACGTATTTTTTTGTAACTGGCTTCTT
The DNA here is from genome assembly GCA_004026905.1 of Hystrix cristata. Taxonomy (NCBI): domain Eukaryota; kingdom Metazoa; phylum Chordata; class Mammalia; order Rodentia; family Hystricidae; genus Hystrix; species Hystrix cristata. The sequence goes on from PVJO010028237.1 coordinate 13,577, forward strand.
TCACTTAGCATATTATTATCTGAGTACATCCATGTTGTTAGGATAATATTTTAAAATATAATTTTGTAAGATTTTTGGTGTTATATCCTAATCTAAATTAATTTTTACTGATACATAAGAACATAAAATTGTACATATTTGTGAGGTATGATGTGATGTTTTGACGTGTGTACACATTGTACAATGTGTGAATCAAGGTAAACGTATCTCTTCAAATATTATTTCTCTGTGGTGGAAACATTCAAAATCCTTTCTTCTAACTTTTTGACATGTACAGTGTTATTTTTATGTATAGTCACACTACTCTGCAATAGAACACTAGCACTTCCTCCATAATATTTTTGCAGAATTCAAGACTAATGAACTATAACCCCTTGACTTACTAGTAGAGAGCAGTCTACTTTGATAACAGGTACTAGCTTAAATATATCTACTTATTCATATTATGTGAACATGAAGCAAATAGTTTAGATGGAATCTCTGAAATATTACAAAGAATTAACTTCAAGAATAGATACCCTGCCTCAGTTTTACTGTTGTCTTCTTGATGAATTCTATGCTTGATTTGTGAGAATTACGAGAATGATCTGTTGGTATAAGGATGTTTAGTATGTAGGCAGTTTAATTTTTAAAGAGATTTAAATTTTACACTTTTGCTCTTATAGATATTTTGAGGACTTTGAAAAAAGAATCCCTCGTGAAGAGATGTTACAAATGCAAGTAAGAGCATACTGAATTGTGTTCTTTGATTAGAATTCAGAATGTCACAGTGGAAAGCTATTTTTGGAATACTGACTTAATTTTTCTTCTATTAGGATATTGTACTAAGTGAAGTTCAAAAACTGGATTCTGAATACATTGCTACAGTCTGTGGCAGTTTCAGGAGAGGTAATACGCTTCCTAATCTTGGGCTATTCATGCTTCAGTGTTACTTCAATTGCTGAGTGTATGTGAATAACTTGAAGTACAAAGATGCAATTTGTCTTACTTCAGACTAAGACCGCCTTGTGCAGTATTAGCTAAGTTTATTTGTTCATAAATGTGACTATGTATAGAGGAAACTCATCCTAATTTTATTATAGGATATTTTAATGACTAAAATTAATAAAATTGACATAATGATTTTAAGTATATTAAGATGCTAATAACGGTTGTCTTTGATTAGATGGTAGTGAGAGTGTTAGCTTTATTTTTTATTTCTTAATTTGTCTACGTTTTCTATAATGGATTTAAAGAATAATGTCTGAGAAGAACAGGGCCGGGACCCGTGGCTCTCGGATATCACCGCGCCCCTTTGTGACCTCACGGTGTGCAACAGCCCGCCCCGCCTCTCCCCCGGCCCCGCCCCTTGGCCTGCCCCCGGTCCCAGTGTTACTCCCGGGCCCTGTCCTGCGTGCCCTGTTCTGCATCCGGCTGCTTCCAGGTTACCTGCTGCCCGCTGCTACCTCACCATGTGGTGCTTCCTGCGGGGCATGGCCTTCGTCCCCTTCTTGCTGGTGACCTGGTCGTCGGCCGCAGTCATCATCTCCTACGTAGTGGCCGTGCTCTCAGGGCACGTGAACCCCTTCCTGCCCTACATCAGCGATACAGGAACAACTCCTCCAGAGAGTGGTATTTTTGGATTCATGATAAACTTCTCTGCATTTCTTCTCACGGCCACGATATACACAAGATATAAAATCTTGGAGAAGCAGAATCAAACCAGCTACTTCAGCACGCCTGTCCTCAACTTGGTGTCGTTAGTCCTCGGCCTGGTGGGCTGCATCGGCATGGGCATCGTGGCCAATTTCCAGGAACTGACCATGCCCATGGTCCATGACGGCGGCGCCCTGCTAGCCTTCGTGTGTGGTGTGGTGTACATCCTCCTGCAGTCCGTCATCTCCTACAAGTCCTGTCCCCAGTGGAACAGCCTCTCCACGTGCCACACGAGGATGGCCATCTCTGTGGTGTCCTGCGCAGCTGTCCTCCCAATGATCGCCTGTGCCTCCCTGATTTCTATCACCAAGCTGAAGTGGAATCCAAAAGAAAAGGATTACGTGTACCACCTCATCAGCGCCATCTGCGAGTGGACCGCAGCCTTTGGGTTCCTTTTCTACTTCTTGACGTTCATCCAGGATTTCCAGAGCGTTACCCTAAGGATATCCATAGAAACCAACTTGGACATCTGAAGACAGGAAAGTTGTATCTAGCTGGGCACACGTCGCAGACAGTTCTAGAAGTGGCACAGGATGGACAGTGTCGGTGTTGCCCCGATTGGATGTGGCTGGGGCATGTGACATTGTAGTAGTGTTTTTACACTTTCCTAAGCAGACACTTTTTAAAATATTAACAAATTGGTATACAAAAAAAGATAAGGTGATACAGAAAATGGAGAGCTTCTATTTTTATACAGATTCTGGGGGTTTTGGGGGGGTTTTTGTGTTTTTGTTTTGTGTTTTTTGGCCAGCGTGTGAGTGATCTGTGGAAATATGCTAAATGAGAAATTTTAAATTTAGTGCATTTATTAAAAAGTAAAATCAGGAAATATTCATTTTAAAATTTTATTTTCAGAGGATGAACCATATAATTTTGTTTGTTTTGTGGACAGGGCTTCCCTAAGTAATTCAGGCTGGCCTCAAACTCTCTCTGTACTACAGGCTGGCCTGCAACTGGCAGTGATCCTCCTGCCTCAGCCTCCCAAGTACTGGAATGACAGGCATGCTCCACTACGCCTGGTTGTATACTTTTTTTTAATCACAAGAGTATTTGTAAAACTCAATTTATAATAATCATAGATCTAAATCTTAAAGATCTAGTTAATAAATTGACACTAAGATACTCTGATTTTTAAGTGAACTAAGCAGACTGTTTCTGTCTCGAGGCTGTAACAGCACTCACTATGCACATTAAGCAGTTAAGGATGGGACAGCAGGGCTTTGGGGTTCAGCTTCCTTCTTCCTCCCTGCGACTCCCCGGCAGCCATAGAGGACCTAATTCTGGGTAGGAAGGACTCAGCAAGGGCGATGAGGAATCCTTTATTGCAACGGCACGACCCCTCAGTTAGGAGTCCTTTATTGCGACTGCATGACTTGACATAGAGTCTGAGCCCAAAGCTGCAACCTCCATCCGAAATTTATCCATGCTGGCAACTTCGAAGAGACAGGGAGGAAGTAGGAGGCAGTGAGCATTTCTGGCTCTGAGTGATGTTTGTAGGCTCCTCTTTTTTTTTTTTGAGACAGGCTGGCCTTGAAGTCACTGTGAAGCCCAGGCCGACTTCGAGCTTGTGACAGTCCTCCTGCCTCACCCTCCCGAATGCTGGAATTATAGGCGTGCACCGCCACACCTGGCTGAATACCTGGGGTCAGATGTCCCCAACACCATGCGAAGGAGGAGGCAGGCCCTCTGTGGTCACCAGGCACCCCAGATGCCACTTGTCTGCCTGAACTGCCAAGGATGATGGGAAGCGAGTCAGCCTGCAGCCCGCCTGGCTGGGCTGGTGACAGGAGGGCTCTGTCTCTCTCTGAGGCCCCTGCATCTGGTGAGTGGTGCAAGAGGCGGCTGCCCTGAGCTCTTAGGGGAATGAGCGGAAGGTGAGGCTGGGCTGCTCCCCGTTGCGGCCTCCTCTACTGGGACATCTGCGTCCCCACAAGCTTTCAGCAGTGACTGTTTCCGGGTCGGCTGTGACTCCTCGCGCTGTGGATCACCATTGCATCACTGGGACTGAGAGACGGCGACTGATCCATATTATGAAACAGAAGAGGAGCCGCTGAGCTTCTCCAGGCACCCCACGGCAGAAGTCCATGGATGGCTGTGTGTGACTGCTCTGGGTACACTGTCACTCTGTTCACATCTCTGCATGGTGACACTGAGCACCCCCCACAGGCAGGGCGTGTGCCTTCATCTTCACCTCTGTCACCAGCATTTAACATAATGCCTCCTGGTTATGCTAGGTGCTTAGTAAACACTAGGTGCTTAATAAAGTTAAATGAATTAATTTTTAGGGCTGTGGGTGTATAGCTCAGTGTTAAAGTGCTTACCTAGCATGCACAAGGCCCTGGGTTCAAGCCCAAGTAGGGCCAAAAAGGAAATTTTTTTTTTAAATTGGAATAGAAAACTTTTATTTAAAACATTTTAGAACAGAGTAGAGTGTTGCTAGGAAGTTGGTGATGGGCTATTTGGAAAACTCCAGGTATCTGCTGTAAGAATTTAGAGTTGGGGAGAAGAAAAGAATGAAATCCATAGTTGCTAATAAATAGGAAAAACTTTGAATTGGGTAAAAAGACCTAGGGTCTGAGGCCAAATCTACTTATCACTGTATGATTTTAGTGAAGTGTGTCTTGCCTGATCCTAGCTTCCATATTTGCAAAATGAGAGGATAGCTGTTAACCATTTATGCATTAATGCATCAGAAACACCTGAGAAACTTAAAAAAATATGCACATGTTGTGCCCAGCTACAGACCTACCAAGTAAGAATCTTGTGGGAACTTGGAATCTTATTTTCAGAATGTAAATTTTGATGCATAGCAAGCCAAATGCATGCTCCACTAAATGTGACAACCTTCTTGTATTTATATCTTTCTATTTTGTTTTTAATATTGAGCATGTTATATGTTTACATGTTTTAATATCAAAAGGGTACATATATACTGCAAAGCCTCAAATATACCGTATTGACTCTGTTCACTCCCTTCTGCTATTTGTCCCATTATAACCACTTTTTTGTGGATTCTTTCAGTGTATCTGCATGAAATATGCATTCTTGGTTTACCTCTCCCCTTCCCTTTTTCACTGGTAATATAACATATATGTACAATACTGTCCCTTGTTTTTTTCACTTGAAAATGTTTTATGGAGCTCTTTCCCTATCAGTCTATAGAGAGCATCTTTATTCTTTTGTTTAGCTGTACAACATTTGAATGTGTGGGTGTACCATACTTTATTTATCCAGTCCCTCAGTAATGGACTCTTGGGTTGTTTCTTTGCCCTCTTTCTTTTTGCTAATATAGTTTTTCTTTTTCTTTTTT
>PVJO010028238.1:0-18387 GCA_004026905.1 Hystrix cristata
CATCCATTCCATGCTTCCTAAAGGAAACTTGTTACAGAGAACATATTCATGCCCAGTTCCTGGACAGCGAAAGAAAACTGAGCAATATTTTATTTTCATTGTGTACATGTTACTGTTGACATTTGTATACGGCAAGTGATACTGATTTTCCACGTATGGTAGTGCTAGAAAATTGTCTTTTTATTTGAATTGCTTCCTATAAAAACAAGAAAGTCAACTTTTAGTAAATAATACTATTTTTATTTAAACTGATTTTAAAAGAATACGGCAAGATCTTGTGAGAATACAGCAGAAATCTTTAAGTCGGTTCGGGCATAACTAAGCCTTGAAGATATTACATTAAACAAGGATTTACTTGTCAGAGATAGTTCTAGAGTTACTAAAGTCCAAGGTGAAAAACTTCTATAAGGTAAGTTATATTTTTCTACAATTGCTCTTTGGATGCTTAGCAGATTTTTTTCTGTTCATCTATTCACTTATGTTGTTTGTCACGGGCATAATATAATATTTGTCAATTTTCTAATTCCTATGGATTGATAGAAGCCCTATTCCCCAGTACTTCTCAGTTGACTGTACATAGAGATGGGACCTTTAAAGAAGTAATTAAGTTAAACTGAGGCCATAATGTGGGTCCTAACCCAACACAATTGGTATTAAAAAGAGAAAAGTGGGACACACAGAGACACCAGAGATGTATATACCAAGGAAAGACGATGGGAGGATGCAGAAGGCGGCCATCTGTAAGGTAGGAGAGGAGTCTGCAGAGAAGCCAGCCCTGCCCACGCCTTGACCTCAGACTCCCAGCTTCCAGACCGCACGAAGGTGTACTTCTGTTGTTTAGGCCACTTAGTCTGTGGCACTTCGCTACGGCAACTCTAGCAGACTTGTGCACTTTATTTCTATTGCTCATGTGTGCTGTGTAGCCGGTTTCAGTGTGAGGGCTGAGAGCGGGCTGTACCTGCAGCTGTGGACGTGACCGGCGCATGCACAAGAACAGCCAAGCTGTGGTTGGCCGTCTTCACCAGGGACTCCCTGTCCTGAAAGTCTGTCCCTTTGGCAAGGTCACAAGAAACGGGGGGGTGGGGAGGGCGCCTGTCTCTTCCTATGAGGACATCTTTTTAATTTTATGCTTTCTAAGTTTTTTAAGTTTTCTAATCTATATAGTACAAGCCATTTTTTCAGTATTAAAAAAATGCCTGGCAATACTGAAATCTGTTCGCATGTGGCAGTCACATGTTCTGCCCTCTCTGGTTAGAATGAGTTCATCACTGCAGGTCCAAGTTCTCATCCACGTGTATCCTTAAATGGTTGCATAGTTCATCTCATGAAAATGACACTGAAATGCGGCCAGGAAGCAAAGAGAGACAGGAAGGGGCTGAGGATAAAATACATCCTTCAAGGGCAAGCCCCCCGTTAACCTACTTCCTCCAATTAGAGCCCCTCCCAGAGCTCATTAAGCCAGGAATTCACCAATGGATTGATCCATTGATGAGGTCAGGGCCTCCGCGATCCCGTCTCTTCCCAAAGGCCCCCCCCCGAACACTGATGTATAGGGGGCCAAGCCCGCAACACGTGAGCTGCTGGGAGACATTGGTGACAACCAAATGAAAATTTTAGACTTGAAACATACAACATCTGAAAGAAAAATATCACTGAATGGGCTCCATAACAGAGTGGAAATGACAAAAGAATTAGTAAACATAAAGACAGGTGAACTGAAATTAAGCAGTATGAAAAAGAAGGTGATACTTAAAAAAAGAAATAAACGAAATATTAGAGACCTGTTGTACAATATCAAAAAGTCTTTGCAAGGCCTGGGGATTTAGCTCAAATGATAGAGCACTTGCATAGCAAGCGCAAGGCCCTGAGTTCGATCGCCAGCACCAAAAAAGTCTTTATGATGATGATGAGTATGCGTGACTGTATATACACACAAACATACTATATATGTCCGTATGTGTGTATATATACAACATGTATTATGCATACAGAGTAATTACACACAGAGAGATGAACATACACAATGAAACGATGACTGAAAACTTCCCAAATTTGATGAAAGACATGAATTTGAGGATTCAGAAAATTAAATAGGAGAAATCCAGACAGGACAAACTGAAGGAAAAAAGAAATCTATTCCCAGACACATCAGAATCAAATGGCCAAAAACAAAGTTGTTGTTTTTGTTGGTTTAATTTTAAAAACAGCCAGAGAAAAAAAAATACATTCTACGTAAGAGAAAAACAATTTGAATTGTCCATTTACAGGAACCATGGAGGGCAGAATACAGTTGCTCTAGTTTGGATATGCCCTGTCCCCAAAGGTCCACGTGCTGCAAGCCTGGTCCCCAGCGTAACGGGGCAGTGGAGGAGCCGTCAGAGGGGACTCTGGTTCCATCATAGAGGCACAACCCCTGGAGGGGATCAATGCCGGTCTCGGAGTGGCTCAGGTCTCACATCCATGTCCCTTTCTGCACACGGTCATTTCCCTTTCCACCTCTTCACCATGGCGTGATGAAGGCAGGGAACCCAGCCAGATGGCACCACGCTTTTCAGACTTTCAGGCTCCCAAAGCAGCCAACCTCAGGTATTTTATGATAGAAATGCAAAGTGGACTAAGATAACAGGGGAACAACATTTTTATTATGCTGAAAGAACTGTCCAGCAGAGTTCTACATTCAGCAATAGTTTCCTTGTGAAATATAGACATTCTCCGATGAGGGGATACTAAAGGGACTTTTCACTGGTAAACCTGCTCCAAAAGAATTGCTGGAAATTCTTCAGGTTGAAGGGAAATAATACCAGAGGGAGTGAAATTTCAGGACTGAAAGAAGTGCAGCACAAACATAAATAACTTGATAAATACAATAAATAATTTTTCTTCTTTTAAATTCCTTAAAATATGTATGATTGTTAAAAGCAAAACTTCTAGCATTGTCTGGGAGGCTTCCAACACACTAGACTTACTAAAAATGTCAATTTATAACACAATGGGCGAGGGTAAACTGACATAAATGAACATTTAGGTACAGATATTTTAATGCCTGGAGAAACTGTTCAAGGTACAAATGGATACTGCCAATAAACCAATCAAAATAATCAGCTGAGAGGCCAGGGAGACAAAGATGATTGGTGTAATTTGCAGAACAAATTACCAGAAAGGAGAAAGCTACACGAAGGCAAAATGCCAGAGGTCTTTAGAACTTCCTCAAGTATTCAGCTTTAGAGGGTCAACAACTGTGTGTGAGAAAACCACCCAATGCTAAAATAAAAAGTGCTTTATAGGAAACAGGCCCCAGTCTTCACTCAGAGTTAGAAATGGAGGCTGATCCCCAAGCTAGAAAAGCTGTGTGATTTTTTGTGCAGTTGATTCAATACTTAGAGTGTCTTCTTATCTCAGTCATTGGAAATAATTAGCCCAAACTGAATGCTCTTCTGGTCCAGCCCAAAATATTTTAAAGGCTATGCTCAAAGATTCTGTCTCCAAATAACTTAACTGCATCCCAGAACTAAGCTCTAGAATACAGGAACCCAAAAATATTCAAAACCAAACAAGGTAATTAGAGTCTCTGAAGGACAATGATAGGAGACAGAAAAAGTACTTGAAAAATGCTTGTCTGAAATGTCTGAATTTGATGAACACTATGAATCCAGGTATAAGAATCTCAACACCCTAAAGTATAGGTGATAAAAGAAAAACTATCAACCTACAATTCTATACCCAGCTAAAACTAATTTTCAAAATAAAAGTTTTAGGTATCGGCAAGCCAAACAATTTCATCACCAACAGAACCACAACACAAGAGATGTAAAATAAGCCAACAAAGGAAATAAAAAGGAATTATAAAATGATATTTGCTCCAAAAGGGAACAGACAACTCTTGGGTCAATTAAATGACAAGTAACAAGATGATGAACTTAAACTTATACTGTGTCAATAATCCTATTTAATATAAATGGTCTAAACATCCCAAGTAAAAGTCCGAGATTTTTGGGATGTAGAAAAAAGATGCAACTATATGCTACCTACAAGCAAAGCACTTTTAACTATAGACAAAAATAGATTAAAAATAAAAAGGTGGAGAAAGATATAATACATTAATGCTAATCCAAAAGAAAAGTTGGAGTGACTATATTAAACTCAAACAAAATACATTTCACAGCAAAGAATATTATCAGGGAAAATGACAGCCTTTCAAAACAGTAAGAGACCAAGTCATCAAGAGAACATAATAATTCTGAATTTTTATATAATTAGTAATAGAGCTTAAAAATATTTGAAGTAAAAGCTGATTAACCTAAAAAGAAAATAGAAAAATCAGCAATTCTGGCCCAAGATGTTTACAGCCATAATTCAGTAAATGAACAAATAGTCAAAAAGTCAGTATGGATATACGAGATTTGAACAATATCATCAACCAATATAACCAAATCAATGTTAATAAAATACACACCACATAGTTCCTCACTCTTTCCAAGTCTTCCACAGAACACTTGCCAAGGTAGAGCAAATTCTGAGCCATAAGCTAACTCAGTACATCTTATAGGATTCAAGTCACATAATTTCTATGAGAATCAGTGTTCTTGTCTATAAAGGAGTAATACCTACCTTTTAGAGAGTTCCTACAATTAATCTGTTTTTTTAAGAACCAGTGTGTAAATTAATATGAACATAAAAGGCATTTATCTATTGTAATGCATTCCTGATGGACAAGCTAGTGGGGGAGAAGGTGCCAGAACAGGAGACAGAGGCTGCCCAATATCAAAGCCAATACGCAAATCAGGTCCCTTACAGGGTGACGGTGAGAACAGATAAAACAGTGCTTGTGATCATGTTTATAGGTTAAAACCAACAAATTCACGTGTAAAGAATAATCACTATTATTCTCAACACCCAAGATTAAGAATGGGAGTGTTTACAATGCTTCGGTACCCAGGACACGCCAAATAAGTTTCCTTCCTGGCCTAAATTCTAGTTTAGAGTGTATTTTGAAAGCCAGCAACTTGTCTCCTGGGTACTTAAACAAATACATCTACATTCTCGCCCATACAAATGTATCATAATAGGAATAATTCCACACACATAAAAGGTGTTATTATATATATATATGCTTTATTTCATATTAACGCCCATATGCAGTAATACTCTGTACATGTGCAATGTCATCTTACACACACACATAGCCAATAACAGCCTTATAACAGTAATGTAGGCCAGGCATGATGATGCGTGCCTGTAATTCCAGCACTTTGGGGGCTGAGGCAGGAGGATCACTGTGAGTTCCATGCCACAGAGCTGGCTACATAGTGAGTTCAAGGCCAGTCGTGAATTACATAGTGAGTTCAAGGCCAGTCTGTGAATTACATAATGAGACCCTGTTTCAAAAAAACAAACAAACAAACAAAAAGTAATGTCAGCTTATGTGCAAATGTTAATTTATATTATTTCAAACCAATTTCATATATATCGGTTCACATGATGTGCTCGATTGTCCCACACTGTCAGCAGTCTAGCAACATGAATCACAGCGGGGAAAAATGTGCATGCTAGAACCGGAAAATTTAGGTTCAAGTCCTTGACAAGTCTTGCAGAAGCAGAGTCACAAACATAAAGAAAATGAGATATATGGCCCGGAAGCCCAGCCCAGGGGCAGGTGATGGGCATGCAAACCGCCTCTGTCATGTCATCAACTCCTCTCACGTCCTAAACTTGGATCCTCAGCTTGGGTCAACCGATGGCCTATGGGTCTCTCCCACCCACCACCTTCTCCCTCTGTGGCTTCCCTCGTGACGTCATCTTTGAGTACCGCCTCCCACTCTGGAAATACCCTCTCTCCTTTGCTTCAGTCCCGAATTGCCATCTGCAGGCTGGATGCCCCAGCAGCACTGGCCGCTTCCTCACAGTGAGCCTCACGCTCTCCACGTGCCCTTATCTAGACTCCTTTCCTGACTTCCTGGTTTCTGTTAAGGACACCACCATCTTCCCAATCACGTGGCTCAAACTGGTAAATCCCACTGCCTCGTCCCTGTCTTCTGTACAATCTACCACATTCTTCTTCTCAAAACCATCCCTAATGTCAATTAGTTTATACTTGTCTGTGTTACAGCCTCGCTACTGTTCACCTGCACTAGATATTCCCCCGTATCATCCAAGGCTCCTCCTGTGGAAACGTGTGGAATTCCAACTTAAGTTGTCTGAATAAAGATGGTGACTCATTGACTAATGTGACTGAAAATTAGGCTTCAGGCGAGGCCGGATTCAGGGATTCATCATCACCGTATTGCCGTCCATACATCTGCCCAAGCTCCCCCTGGATTGACCTTACTCCTTGGTCATGCTTTCTTTATGTAATAGCAAACGCAGCTTTGGGTAAAATGGTCTCACATTGGTCAGACGTAACTCACTGACTCTCCTGCCAGGATAGGGGTGAAATCAGCCACACATAAGTCACAATGACTAAGAGTAGGAAGGCTGGTCCCCCAAAACAAAACTGAGGGTCTGCCAACCCAAACTAGGGAAGGGCAATTAATAGGGAAAAATATGAAAAGAAAAAAGTAAAAGACCTGCCCTTTGTGGCTCTATATTGCTGTTTTTAATTCCCATTTCACTCTGCTTCATTCTATGCCCCATTAACAAATTAAATTTAAAGATACCCTTGATTATTTCTGCCCCCTGTTGATAAACCTTCAGTGATTTCTCACTATATCTACAGTGCCCAGGGAACGGCCATTCTCCAGCACAGGCGAACTATTCAGAGCCTTCTTTCAATGAGAGGGAGGCACCTAGACGTGACTTTTTAACAACAGGATCGATGTGGGTGGGGAGGAGTCACAGCTTTGCATCATTTCTGGGAGCTCAGTTGAGCACCTCAGGCTGATGGGGCCCATAAATAAGTCTGTTACATGGAAGTCTCCCCATCGTAAGAGGGATTCATAGCAAAGCATCCAGAGGGGTAGGTTTTGGTGGCTCTGGGTTTCCTGTATAGTTGTCAGAACTCTCCTTTCACGTACTGGAGTCTTTTTCCTTCTTTCCCAGGAGAGCTACATGAGTTTTCCTCCCTTCCCTGGTATGTCATGAGACCCATTAGAATGTAATACTTTTTCAAGGGCAGTGAATACGTCTGTGTTATTTATGCATAGGCTCCCAGTGCCTAACAGAGTACCTGATGAATTGTACTGTATTGGGCAACTTCTCATCGCTGGAACCAAATATCTGACATACACAATTTAAAGGAGAAAGGGTTTATTTTTGCTCATGGACTCAGGGGTTTCGGTCCACGATTAGCTGGTTCCGAGGCAGAAACGCCACGGTGGAGGGGCATGGTGGTGGAGCAAAAGTGGGGAAGAAGGGGCCAGGGAGCAGGTACAGTGGCCAAGGCTGCACCTCCATGACCCATCCAGACACACCCAGAAGTGCGCTTTCCTGATCCCACAGGCAGCTCTCAAGCTAGTCAAGTTGGCAGTCAACTTCACTGTCATTGCAATATTTATTGGTTGAATGAACGAATGAATGAGTGATAGGCACCAAACTTCTCTCTCCAATGACACTTAATGCAAAGTCCTGCAAATAGCACATTACTGATAGATTTTTACCAGATTTAATTTATGTCAGAATATAATTTTTAAAAGGATGCTACTCATATTTTCTGGGTTTGAGCCAATGCAAATTTTAGGAAGCAGTGTGCTTTAAATTATCTATGTGCCAGCATTCTAATATTTATAACTTCTAAGCATGAAATTGTGGAACATTCACAAACGGGAGGGGTTTACTCGCCACATTCCTTTTCTGTGTCATTCCCATGTCAGTGTAAGAGCCGCTGAAGCCAGCGTCGAGGACAATTTAAAACAAATGCTAGCCTGCCTTAGATGGGACTCGCATCATTCTTGGACCCCGAAGGGAGAAACGCAGCGCTCTTCAGGGCCCACCACCTGAGCGAATTCCACTCCTCACAGGGTCTTCCCACCTGGACATCCATCCTCAGCACTGTTGGGTGGCCATCGGGGGTGAGCCGCTAGCGGGTTTTCTGCTGCTTGGGAAACACAGGGAATTTTAATGCTGTTGAGCCACTCTGCTCAAACACTCCTGGTGTGAACTGAGTGCAGCACTGGTTGCTAGGCAACCATTACAAGAGCATTGGGATTTCCAAAATAAAAGGGACCCAGAATGCACTTGAATCAAGTACAATTACACTGTTAATTTGCAACTGGTTGGACGGTACACTTATCTTGGTGAGATGGTCTATTTCTTACTTACTCTAGAAAATATTACTGCCCAGGCCCTTCAATTTTTAACTAAGCTGGAAGGTTTGGGGCGGTATTTTTTGGAGGGGTTGGGTTTTTTGTTTTGTTTAGTTTACTCTTTCCAAAGTCCCAGTGAAGAAAGACAAAGATATGTTTCAATGCTGGGACTCCTAGCAAATAATGGATGCTCAATAAAAACTTATTAGATTAATTAATTAACTAATATGTGGCACGAGGGTCTGCTTTTTCATCTGGAGGGAATCGTGGCCTCTGAAAATGAATAAAGACATAGGTATACATCTATGTGGTGGTTTTGAAATCAGTCCACGAATTCTTGGGCACTTCTTCCTGGCCTTTTTTTTTTTAGTAGTACACATTTGCCATACATAATGATCACGTTCATCATAGTGAATTTGTACCTGTTGGCACCTCTTCTGTAAGCAGCAAAACTTGCATGGGCACCGGGCTTCTAACACTCTAGGTCATAAACGGCATTAAGCTTTCCCTGTCGTTCACCCCAGGGAAGCCAGCCATGCTGTGACAACAGGCCGGCCACCTCAGGAGAGTCTCCTAGGTGAGAGAAAACTGTCTTCTATGTGGATTCTCCAAGCTCAGCTGAGCCTTTCAGTGTTAGCAGCCTCTGCCAGCATTTGACTGCATCGCAGGAAGACTCCCAGCCAGTGCCACTCAATTCTCCTGACCCACAGAAACAAGAAAACACAAGTTAGACGATTGACATTTTAAACCACGATGTCTGAGGGGGTGCTTGTGACAAAGAAACAGATAATAAACTTTTTTCACCCTTTTGAGATGATGGCTTATGGAAAGATAAACTCCTGGGACAAGACTCTCTCTGTTCTCCTGCCTTACCAACACCACACACCCTCTGTCTGCACTCAGTGACATGGGACAGTTCCCTTAATAACAGGCTTCCTCCTAATCCTTCATGGAAACATGTACACAGCTAATTTTCACATACAGAATCGGAATAATTCCTTGATAAAAAGGACACTTTTTAACAAAGAATCATTGGACAGCTCTCATTATCTAAAAAGCAATTATTAGAAATTACGGAGAAATCTATTAGAACTTGCATAATCCTCTTCCCTTACTGCGGGGAGAGGGAGCTCTATTTAGAGGGAACGCAGGCTTTGGTGTGGGCCACATAAGAATCATTAGCAAAGATCTCAGCTTGAGCAGCTCGGGAGGAGAAAAAGGCATTGCAAGGAGCACAGGCAGATGAGGCCTCAGACCACAGCTAAGATCACCTGGAAGTTCACCTGATGCCGTGTCACAAAAGGAAGTGGGTACGCAGAGGCTGGTGGGTAGGACAGCCCTTCGGTGCCTTTCTGGTTGAGCTGCTGCGTTTGGAAGACTTCCATTCTGCATCTGGGCCTGCACACCCAGGAGCAGGCGAGGCACACACCCTCTGCCTCTGCTCGTGCAGAAAGCTGAAGAGGAAGGCCTGGCGCCAGCATTTCCCATGTTCATATCCAAATGCATGCTCTCTCCGCGAACTAGGTTATTCGATTATTTGTCTAAGGACTGGATAAGCACATGTCTTCACTTAAGAGTCCTCGTGACTGCAGATCACTGTGTGGCTTCCTCTCCTACAACAGGGATGACACCGCTGAGCGGCCAGACATCCGCTGTGTGTGACACTGTGCTGGGTTCTTTACATACTTTACTTCACCTAACCTGATAGCAACCCAAGAGAATGAGAAGTCGAAGCACACAGAACTTGAATTAAGAGCTATTTAAGAGCTGTGCAAAGCTAGCAGTCTTGCAACCCCAAACCAGCGCCTTCCATCTGTTCCCAGCATCCCATTGTTACGGTTTTTAAATATTTGAAGACAGCATTTATGTCCCCACCAAAATCTGAATCCCAAGGGTTTCCCTGCCCTGCTTTCTTCCATGTTGACCAAGGTTCCAGTATTTTGAAAGCATTTAGTTACATGACTAAACTTCTTGAAAAATTGTTCCCTCTTACTGCAAGACATGTAAGATTTTTGTGCAGCGTGAGACAATCTAATTTATCATAGAATCCATAATAATCCCAGAGTAAGAGCTTCACATTTTACCAAGTCATAGCTTTTCTGAAATAGTGAAAATAGCTCAGAGTTCCCCATAATTCAGGTTTTACCCTCAGAGATTCTTTTTTTTTTTTTTGGTGGTGCCGGGGATCGAAGTCAGGCCCTTGTGCTTGCAAGGCAAGCACTCTAATCACTGAGCTAAATCCCCAGCCCCTACCCTCAGAGATTCTTAAGGGAGCCATCTAATGCAATGTAGTGTTTAAGAGGGTGATCAGAGGACAAAAAAAGAGACCAGGGTTAACCCTTCTGCCATCGAGCCTTTTCTCCCAGCCCATTCCACATTAACCCAGCAGGGAGGATGCTAATGGGGCAGAGAGGGAGCGATGGGGGAAGGCAGGCAGGAGATTGAGAAAGGAGACTGCCTAGCATTCAATAGATCCCAAAGAATATAATGAAATGACAGGCATGCCCAAAGACTCCTACTCGTGGACAATGCTGCCACCTGCCGTCCCAAATTGGAAATTCATTACAAAATAGTGCCAGTCGCAAAATAAATGTGATCTTACACATGAACAAAATTTTTAAAAAACTGTCTCCACTGTACTTCTGGGATCTGTTTAAAGTAGAATTCAAAAATTCACTTTTCAAGCTCCTACTTTTTCAAATACACAGTAAAGAGCTTAGACAACTAGAGACACTTCTTGAGTGTTCCACACTTACTCCCTTCCAATCCATTGCTCACCCCACGGCCAGCCTCCAGTGACTTTTAATTTCACTTAGAACAAGTCCAAAAGCGTTGCTCTGGTTCCTGCAGGACCCCAGACTGGCGACCCACGAGCTCAACTTGCGAGGGCTCCACCCTCGTGCACATGTGTAGCAAGTGGGGCAGGGTCTTGTCCTCAGGCTTCTAGCACCTCCCACCCGCGCTAAAGAACACGTGAAGCCCCTTCGAGCCTTCACTTGCACACGTGGCTCCCCGGGGCCCAATGAAGTCCACATGGATATTCACATCACCCTGAGCCTCAGTGTGACTTTATTCGGAAACAGAATCTTTGTGGACACGTTTAGTTAAGACAAGGTCACAGTGAATTACGGTGGGCCCGAAGTCCAATATGATCTGCATCCTTGAAAAAGCAGACACAGACACAAAGACCTGTTATGGTTTATGTCAAGAACGTCCCCCAGTGGCCTCCCACACTCACAGAGGGAGCTTTGGAAGGTGACTGAACCGTGAGGGCAATACGGCTGGCTTGCTGTTGGGGTGTGGGGGGTGGTCGGAAGAGGAAGGTCACTGAGTATGTAGGCTGGAAAGGCGTGTCTCCCTTCCTGTCTCCTCCCTTTGCTCTGTTTCCTGGCCACCATGGCACCAGCAGCTCTCCTCTGCTGTATCCCTCTGCCCTGCCATTCTACCCTGGAGCCCACTGACCACACGAACATGCGCCAAAATAAACCTCTCCTCCTTTAAATTGCAGGTGTCCAGAACTGATTCTCAATAATGAGAAAAGTAATAATAAAATAATAAGACAGCACACAGGAAGAAGTCTTGTCAAGATGGAGGTAGAAACCAGAGTGAGACAGCCACAAGTCGAGGAATACCAAGGACTGCCAGCCACCAGAGGTGAGAGAGAACACATGTCTGTTTTAGACCACCCAGTTTGCAGTAATTTATGATAGGAGCCTTGACAAATTCAGATATGCTTGTTTCGTGTATCTTACTACTAAAACAGGTTCCTTGGCCCTCTTTTGACTCTTTATCATAAGGCCCTTGAAGCCCGAGACCACACCTGGACTGGGGAAACAAATCAGCATACATTTCTCATATTAATCAGTTATTCAGTTAACTCATTTTATGTGCATTTTTGAAATTGTTTTATTCATTTATTCAACAAATATCTGATGTAAACCACTCCACACCAGGCACAGCGTTGAGCTCTGGATGAAGTAAACGAAACAGATAAGAATTCCTGCCCTTGTAGCCCTTACATACTGGTGAGGAAAAAAAGAAATATAATTAAAATCAAAATTCTTAATACAGTACATTAGTGAAACGCAATAAGAAGAAAAATAAAGCAAATGAGACAATAGAAATATTTTATAGAGAGGTTTCTTATCTGAGAAAGGATGCTAAGGAAAGTCTCACGATGACTGACAGAATGACATTAAATGCCTGCAATAAGAAGGGTGGCAAGCTACATAAATTTGGGGGACTATATAGCACCCCAGGGATAAAGCACAGCAGGTGGAAACACTTAGCGGTAGGCTCATGGCTGAGGGCTCCAGGACCAGTACGACACTCTGTGGCTGGAGAGAGGCCAGGGAAAAGTTACTGAGACTAAGGGACAGATGCAAACAAGGGCAGATGTCATATCCTGTTAAGACTCTGACTTTTCCCTTGAGTTCAGTGGGAAATCACTAAAGCATTGTTGGTGGAAAGGTGCTGAACATCCAGAGGAATAATCTTAAAAATAAGAACCTGATAACCCAAAGTTAAAACAGTGACACGGACACGAGGTACTATGGTAATTTTATGTAGCTGTGACTTAATGCTGCATCTAAGTGGTTGTTTACATTGCTCACTGTCATAAGCAAAAGGCACAATGTATTGTGGTCTGTAAGCTTGTGTAATGGCCTGAAGTTTGTGTAATTTTGGATAAATTTTAATAAAAATCTATTAAAAAAAAAAAGGAAAGAAAGAACAGACTAGCACTACTGGATGTCAAAACCAGGTGACAAACCCCCTAGCGCTGAAGAGGGGCAGTGCTGGCCTGTGAGCACAGACCAGCGGGAGAGAATGCAGAAGCAGACCCAGGATGGATGGAAAATAGTGTGTGATAAAGACAGACTCTACACATGATGTTGAGAGTACTGGTAGCCATTTGGAGAAAGATAAAAGTAGATACTTTGTTCACATAATTCACAAGAACGAGCTCCAAATGGGCCAGGGACCTAAATGCAAACAAGGAAACCACACAGGTGGTAGCGCTATAGCCTGAATCTTTTGAAATATGATTCAGAATCAAGATGTAATTAAAGAAAAGATTGATAAAATAACCATATAAAAATAAAAACAATTTTGTACTGTAAGAAATCACTGTAAGCAAAGCCAAAATGAAACAGAAAGTCAAAAGGGAGCTTTAAAACTTAGGATTTTAAAGCCAAGCTCTCCGCACAGCTTTTTTATGCTGAACATGACAGCTGCCAGCGCAGCCCCGGCGCCCAGGAAGGTTCAACAGAACAAGTTCAGGTTTGCTGGGTCTGACGGTGGGCCAGCGTCTGGAAGAATCGATATACACATATTTCCTGGCTTTTGTTCTTGTCCTCCAATAAATGCAGCGGTACTGGGGATGCAAGATCTACTAGTTGCTCTCCTAATTGGAAAAAATTGCACATAAACTCATTTTTCCATTTCCAAGAACTTTTCTCATATTCTTGATGGTGGGCAAATGAATCTAGACAGTCAAGCAGACCACATTCAAGCCTCTGGCCCAGGCCTCAGCATCAAAAAGACAAATTGCAAATTAAGATAAAATATTGATAGAAAAATCACAAGAAAGATTTACTATCTCTAATATAATGAGAATTTGTAAAAATTAAGGGGGGAGCAAAATATATTTTAAATGGGCAATAGACTTTAGCAGACAATTCACTAAGAAAACAAACAAAAAAGAATAGTGGCCTTAAATACGGAAAAGATGTTGATCTTCACTCATTGTAATAGAAATGCAAATTAGAAGTACATTAAGATGGTATTTCTCAGGCAAAAACTTGAACACTGGTGGGGCAGCAATGCTGGTGGGGATGCATAATTCACCATGATTCCCAAAGTCAAAATACAAAAAGATATACTCGGAGAAGTGTTACTGTCTGTTTTATAGCTTCCACCCCAATTCCCAAACGCTTCATAGGTTACTAACCTATGGTTTATTTCTGACATAAAAAAATACATTTGAGTCATTTGTAGGAAAATGGTTGCACCTATAAAATATAATGTTGCGTGAAATAAATCAGACATGCAAGCTTAAATATCACATGGTTTGTCTTATGTGAGAACCCTAAAATATAAAGAATTTAAAGAGCAAAATAAAATAGAATATAGAAAATAGGGAGCTATGACTCTGGCAAATGGGGAGGGTAACAAGAAATGGAGAAAGGGGGCAGAGAGAGCAAGAGAAGGGGAAGTAAAGTAGAATTAAGATGTGCTATGCACGTACCAACTCCCTTCCAAGAATATAATCATAATGATTCACAAACGTATATGAGTAAGAATTATAAAATTTTTGTTAAATAAAACAATAAAGCGAAGCTCTTTGTTCAGCTACCTCCCGCTGACAGTGCGAACTGCCACAGACCAAGGAAGGTTCCACAGAACCCGAATCTCCTCATGTTTTCCGGCCCACTGGTGGGCCTGAGCCTGGCTGGATCTGCACATGCACATCTCCTGCCCTGTATTCCACCTTGCAGTCAATGAAGCGCCTCTCTTCATTCAACTTGGCCCAGTTAGCCCAAATTGTGAATAAACCCATTTTTTCCACTTTTGTGGGCTTTTCACATACTCTTGATGGCAGGAAAATGAATCTAGATAGTCAGGAGGCCCAGATTCAGGCCCCTTGCTAAGGTCCCCTGTAACAAAGAGGCAAATGGCAAATCAAGAGAAAATACCGATAGAAATGCAACAATAAAGGCCTACAATCTCTAATATAATAAGAATTTGTAAAACTTAAGGAGAGGGACCAAAACATATTTTAAATGTATGAATGACTTTAACTGACAACTCACCAAGGGAAAAAAAAAAAAAAGAGAGAAAGAGAGACAGAATAGCGGCCTTTAAAGTAGAAGATGTTCATCTTCACTCACAGTAATAGAATGTGAAATACGAGTACACTGAAGCAGCATTTCTCAGGCAAATCTGAACTCCGGAGGAGGCGGCAATGAAGCAGCGATTTTCATTCCTCTGGTGGGGATGCATATTACCAGTCCTGTGCAGGGTGACCTGGCAATATCTAACAAACACACATGTACATGACCTGGGACACAGAAATCTCACTTCTAGAAATGGACCCTGAAAATAAACCTCCAGCAATACAAAACACGTGTATACAAGATTAGTGAAGCATTAGTTCTCACTGCAAATTATTGGAATTCATATAAATGCTCCAAAGCAAATTAGCCGGATAAACTATGGTACATAAAAGCCACAAAAGAATACTTGAAATCTCTATGTGGGATGATTCTAAAGACACGGGTAACCAAGACACATCACATACAGGAACAAAATAACCATGTTGATTATGATCATTATGTATACAATGTACCATTACATGTTCTTGGTAAAAATGAAAATTTAAAAATAAATAAATAAATAAAATAAAGACACGAGTAGGAAATGATTTCTAGGGTATATTATTAAGGGGAGAAAAGCACAAAAGAGTCTACAAAGATACTTCTTTGAAGAAAGGAAAATGAAAAACATACATGTGTTGGCTTATTTTTGAAAGACAATCAGAATAAATGAAATTAGAAACCTGCAAATGGCACGAGTAATGGGATGGAAGACATAAAAGAGAAAGTGTCACTCCTCCGGGTAATATCTTTTTATATCATTTTGACTTTGGGATTCATGGTGGAAGAAATAGAAACTTGAAGTGGTCTGCTTTCAAGATAAAGTCTTTAACTTTGAGTGGAAAATGACTACTGCCCACCCACGTGACTGAGGTGAAGTGTCTGAAAGGGTCCCCAGACTAAAGAGGAGGTAAGTATGGCTTTCACTGAGCTAACTCTGATGGGAAAGTTCTGGCAGGTAAGATGTTACCCACCTGTAGCTTCATCACCTGCCTTCACACTGTTTGCAGGGGAGCAAGCCATGGTGTAGGCTCCCACCTCACAGGCAGTAGCACTGATTATAAAAGGGCACAGAAATGCGAGACCCAGCTCTGTCTCTCTCGTTCCCCCTAAATGGTCCCCCAAAAGCCCACTGTATTGAAGAGTTAGCTGGCGGCTGTTGGGTTTTGAAAGTGATTGGATCACGAGGCTTCTAAATTCATCAAGTGGATTAATCCATTTGTGAGGTTATTATCTGAATGGGCTTATCGGGAGGTGGGGCTTAATTGTACAATGCAGGTTACTGGAGACAGGCTTGAAGAGTGTATTTTACACCTAGCTCCCCTTCTCTCTTCCCTCTCCCTCCTCTCTCTCCCTCCCTCCCTCTCTTCCTCTCTCTCTCTTTCTCTAATGCCTTCTCTGTCTCTTGGCTCCCCTGAGGTCACCATTTCCTCTGCCATACCCTGCTGCCACAATCTTCTGCCTTTGCTTTTTCCCAAAGCAACGGAACCAGCAGACCACAGACTAAAACTGTGCCCCACAACGAACCTCTCCTCCTTAAAGTTGATCTTTCTCAAGTATTTTGTCACAGCAATAGAAAGTTGACTAACATAGTATCTAGTAGAGTTCCCTGCTTCCAACACACAAATCCAAATTCTTCATACAAGCTCTGGGAACCACTCCTCCAGGATCTTAGTTTGAAATTTTCCCTAAGGAATTTTTGAAATGCAACACAGCCTCCACTAGTGTACCTAGTCTTGAGATCTCCACTAGCACTCACCATCCCCCTCCTCCTACCCTTGGTCTGGATTCCCTCCACCCTCAGCTGCAACCTTGGATAGCCTTAATAGATTACCTGATGGCATGACTCAGGTACTCACCTTTAATATAGACTCTAAAGCCCTAGTCATCATGACCTTTGCAGCTACGGCTGATGCACTAACACATTTATTATAAAAACTGGCCAATGGAAAAGAAATTATGTCAATACGATAGCAGATAGAAAGCTCCAAGTACGTCTTCCTCCACAAAAGCATTAAAACACAAACCAGGAGCTGTCTGAGACAACTCGTTAGGAATTCTGGGAAACAGCAGGAAGTTTACAGCAAGAAAATAAATATCTAAGCAAGTAAAAGTCTTCTTCGACACAGCAGGAAGGCTTCCTGGCATCTCTACCCACCCTGCCTCAGCCTTCTCCCAAGCAGTTGCGGCCACTCAGTTCCGGGTTCCCCTGGCCCATCCTCCAGAACAAAGAGCGTGCAGAGACTACAGGACCTTATCTGAAGTGTATCACTTGTGTCTGCTCTGACCTGGGCACAGGCACCTGGAAGACACTTCTCTCTGTTTAGTTCAACTAGGAGTGCAACAGAAGAAGTAGAAAGCAGTGCTCACAAGAGCTACAAGACACCTACCACAAAAAGATTACAGATGAACACATAGAATCTGTAAGGCCCAGGGAAGAGGCTAGGATGAGAAACCTTTGGGAAATTCGAACTTTCAAAAGAAGATACATGTACAGAAGAATGTGGAAAGCCGTAAACACGGGCGAGCAAGATGCACACTCCGAAAAGCTCATAAAACTTTCGCATGGGAGCGCTCACTCTAGACCGAGCCCTGAGACGCAGTGAGCTCATTAGTGGAGAAGGAGCGCCAGGGCCCAGAGCCAAACTGCAAACGATAACAGCAGGTGCGCTCTCCGTTTGCTCCCTCGGTGCAATGTGCTTCTTTTTTACTTTGTTTCTTTATTTTAGCACCTAGCATTCAAGGAAAGGTAACCTATCAAGCATGAGATCTTTATGACAAGTAAAATAAGCCAGGCCCGAAAAAACAAATGCCATGAGATCTTACTCGTATGGGGAATCAAAAACAGTTGATCCATGGAAGCTGAGAATAGAGAAGCGGTTTCCAAACACTGGAGGGAGTAAAGAGAGGAGCGAGAAGAATGGAAGAGGTCCATCAATGCATACTAAGGTACAGAAAGACAGAGGAAAATAAGCTCTGGAATGCTATTGTTCTCCACCGTTGTGTGACCATAGATTATGATAATACGCTATCCATTTAAGAAAAACTCGAAAGGCTTTTGAATGTTTTCACGATCAAGTATGATAAATGTTTGAGGCGATAGATGTTTACCCTGTTTCAAACATTACACAATATATATGTATATCAAAACATCACACGGTACCCCATAAATATGTACAATTTGGAGGTCAATTAAAATAAACTCATGCACAAGTACACTTATTTATCCCCTGTTGCTGTAGTTTGACTGTTTCCCCCCCAAAACATGTATCGTA
>PVJO010028239.1:0-18446 GCA_004026905.1 Hystrix cristata
GGTCTCCAGCGGATCAGCAGGAGGTATTACAAGGACAGGGCCCTGCCACCAACCCTGCCCTCCAAAGCCCCGACCACAGACACCTCCCACAATGTCTTTCTGCTCAAAGCCCTGCCTACCCTGACCTTCAGACTCAATTAGGGGTCAGCCTTTCTGAAGCCCCAGCCAGGAATGCTGACTGGAGACCTTAACACATTTCCCAACCTTTTGACATTAAGCTGGAGACGAGAGTCTCAGAGTGGTGTTGACATTTTTAAATGAACCTGGCCACAACTGGGAACTGCTGCTCCAAAGTCTTGTCCCCTGCCTGCTGTCAAACTGAAGCCAGGGCCCCCAGGATCCTTGCCCACTGACTCTTGCAGTGGATGGAATAGGGTCAGGACTCTTAATTCCCTTTTCCCCTTCCTAATAGGTTTGGGAGTGCCTGCTGTGCCTGCCATCCCAGCATCCAAACCTGAGGATCCAAGTCCTTTGATCTAGTCACGCTGTCTCAGAGAGTTTTGTGATAAGAAGCCATGTGGGATCCTTGCACGCACAGAGAATGGATTTTACAAAGGTGCTGCAGTGAGACAAGCTCTCTAACTGGAGAGAGAATGTCTCACATTTCTTATAACAATTTTGCACTCCTTTGGGAAGAACCAATTAGGACCCCTCACATTCCTACTCATTGCGGTTGGAGGGTTGTCCACCAAGACTAGCTAGGAGGTTTTTCCACCAAGGCAGGGGACTGTGATTGGCACTTAATAGGTGAATAATAGATATCTGTTGAATGAATGAATGATCTAGGTCTGGACTGCATCCCCAAGCATGAAGAGCAAGCCCAAGTGTCAGTTGCCTGCCAATGACAGTGCCATATGATTATATGAGATCTGGGAGAGTAGTGTTGGGTTTGTGGCAGACACCAAAGGACAGGGTACCCTGTGAATCCCAACCCTAGGGAGTAGGCAGGGCCACCATGTGCTCAGACTCCTGAAGGCAATGTGCCATTTCACACCGCCACCTTGGAGTACACAGCTGTCTCTCCCCACTTCTCCTATTGGCAAGGTTGTGTGTTTAGTGGATAACCAGGAGGGAAGACCTGGTGTTTTCTACCTTGTCCTTCCCCACCATCCTTCAAGGGAGGACCATATGAACCCTGTAATCCTCAGTGGAAGGAATGTGATTTCATCAAAGAGAAAAGCTAGTTTCCTACAGCTCCTGAAGCAGGATCATCACCTCTTCATACCTGCCACCCCAACCCTCAAGAGCATGTTGATTGGGTTTAAACATCCAGCCAACCCAAGACCTCAAGAACAGGTGTTTGACTCCCTACCTATTACTAGATTGTTGGATCTGCCTGGTCTGGTGATCTGCATTGTGTCTGTGTTGTGTAAGGGTCTTAGTTCTTTAGTCTTCTTCTTCAAGATTTGTGAGGAGATCTCTGGAAAAAAACTCAGAGTTAAAAGTTGCATGTTTAACAAGCCAGATGCAGATATTTTAAAAAAATAGACACACTTAGGAAAGTGATGGAACCCATGAAAGAAAAAAAAAAACTGGATCCCATGAAACAGATTCAAACAGATTTCCAGGAGATTAAAAATTCGGTCAAAAGTATATGCAAGCAGAGTCAATTCAATGTGAGGACAAAATATCAGCTCTAGAAGACAGATTTGCATTTAGTGATCATCAAGTGAAAGACTTCTTAAAAATAGCAAGGGGCCACAAAAAAATCAGTCCAACAGTTTCTAAGTGATACAAAGAAGAATAACATAAGATTGATTAGAATCAATGAAAAATCAGAAGATAGTAAAAAGGACATTTAAAACTTGTTCAGAGGTGTAATGGCAGAAAAATTCCAAGCACAGAAAAAGAACTAGACATACAGGTAAGTGAGGCCTAAGAACCCCAGTTAGTCATGATCAGAAAAAAAAACTATGCCAAGGCATATAAGAGTCAGGATTCCAGAAATTCAACACAAGAACAGACTATTAAAAGCTGTTGAAGAAAAGAAACAAATCATCTGTAAAGGAAAGCCTATCAGAATCACCACAGACTTCTCAACACAAACCCTTAAATCAAGAAGAGCTTGAAGTATTTCAAGCCCTAAAAGAAAACAACCTCCAACCCAGCTTGATGTACCCTGCAAAATTATCTTTTAAAATTGATGGAGAAATAAGATACTTCCATGTTGAAGAACATCTGAAGAAATTCATGACCACCAAACAAACTGTGCTCCAAAAAGTTCTGAGGTATATTCTAGAAAAAGATAATGAAGACAATTCTATGAATTCCAATAGACAATTCCGTGGAATCCCAATCGCTTGCCCAAGTAAGGCAAGCAATTAAACAGAAGGGAAAGAAAAGGAATCAGCAATATATGACAAGGATAAGTCAATACATATCAGGTATAATCATAATGTAAATGGTCTCAATTCATCAATCAACAGAAAGAGATTGGCAGAATGGATCAAGAAACAAGATCCAACAATATGCTGCATACAAGAAACACATTTAACTCCAAAAGAAATTCATAGACTGAAATTCAAAGGATGGAAAACAATACTCCATGCAAGAGAAACACAGAAAAAAGCAGGGATGGCTATTCCATTTGCAGACAAAGTGAATTTCTTTTTTCTTTTTTTTTTTTGGTGCTGGGGATGAAACTCAGGGCCTTGTGCTTTCTAGGTGAGCAATCTAACCACTGAGCTAAATCCCCAGCCCCAGACAAAGTGAATTTCAAGCCAAGACTGATCAGAAGAGACAAAGAAGGTCACTATCTACTTGTTAAGGGAACAATCCCAGAGGAAGAGATAATAATCGTGAATATATGTGCACTAAATATCAGTGCACCAACTGTATAAAGCAAATATTAATGAACATGAAAAATCAAAGAAACACTAATACAAATGCAGTGGAGGACCTCAGTACCCCACTGTCACAAATAGATCAATTAGACAAAAAAAATCAACAAAGAAATATCAGAGCTGAAATAAATCTTTGTTTTTTTGTTTGTTCATTTTGTTTGTTTGTTTGTTCATTTTGTTTGTTTCTTTGTTTTTTTACCAAGAACATGCATTGGTACATTGTATACATAATGATCACATTTATCATGGTTATTTTGTACCTATACATGATTTATCTAGGTCCCCCGCCCCTTGCCCACCCCTCCCTTCCATTCCCCCCTTTCCTTATTTACAGCAGGTTTATTTACATTTTTCCATTTTTTCCCTTTTCCCTTTCTTTGCCTTTTCCCTTCCTTCTTTTCCCCTTCTAATTATCCTCTTTTGAATATGATCTTTCTTTTACCTAATATCTATTATGCCTCTTTGTCTTTATGTATATTTATGATTTCTTATATCAGAGAAACAATTTGATGTGTATTCATGAGTGACTGATTTATTTCACTTAAGAGTATGTTCTCAAGGTGCATCCATTTACCTACAAATGACTCTAGTTTATCCTTTTTATAGTAGAGTGGTGCTCCATTGTATAGAAAAACCACATCTTCTTTAGCCATTCCTCAGTTGTTGGGCATTTGGGCTGTTTCCAAGACTTAGCTATGACAAATTCTGTTGCTATGAACATAGTTGTGCATATATCTCTATTATATGAGGTTTTCAATTCTTCTGGGAAGATACCAAGCAGAGGAATAGTTGGATCAAATGGAACCTCTAGATTTAGTTTTTTGAGGCGTCTCCATATTGATTTCCATAGTGGTTGGACTAGTCTACATTCCCACCAACAGTGGAGAAGGGTTCCTTTCTCCCCACAGCCCTGCCAGCACTTGTTGTTGGTTGATTTCTTGTAATAGCTGTTCTTTCTGGAGTGAGATGGAATCTTAGCATTGTTTTGATTTGCATCTCTCGAATGACCATTGATGTTGAACATTTCTTCATATGTTTATTTCCATTTTTATTTCTTCATCTGAGAAGTGTTTATCCATTTCAGATGCCCATTTTTGGACTGGGTCTCTAAATTTGGGGGATTTCATTTTTTTGAGTTCTTTATATATTCTAGATGTTAGACCCTTGTCTGAGGAGCAGCTGGCAAAAATTTTTGCCCAGTCGGTAGATTTTCGTCCTGCTCTATTAGTGATTTCTTTTGCTGTGCAAAGCCTTTTAGTAGGATGAGGCCCCAACCACTGATTCTTTGTATTATTTCCCGTGCAGTCTGGGTTCTGTTCATAAATTTTTTTCTGACCCCTATGTCTTCAAGAGTTCTTCCTATCCTATTCTCCAGGAGATTTAGTGTTTCTGTTTTAATGTTTAGATCTTTGACCCGCTTTGATTTTAGTTTAGTACATGGTGAGAGACATATATCTAGTTTTAGTTTTCGGCATGTGGCCAGCCAATTTTCCCAGCACCATTTGCTAAAGAGGCTGTCTTCCTTCCAGTGAGAGTGTTTGGCTCCTTTGTTGAAGATGAGATACTTGAGTGTGTTTGGAGTTGTTTCTGCATCTTCTATTGTTCTGTTGGTCCTCACATCTGTCTTTGTGCCAGTACCATCCTGTTTTATCACAGTAGCTTTATAGTGTAGTTTCAGGTCCAGGATTGTGCTGCCCCCTGCCTTGCCCCTGTTGCCCAGAATTGTTTTTGCTATTCGTGGTTTCTTCTGGTTCCAGATAAAATTCATGGTTGTTTTTTCTAATTCTATGAAGTATGTTAATGGAATTTTGATTGGAATTGCATTAAATCTGTTTAGTAATTTAGGAAGTATGCCCATTTTCACTATGTTGGTTCTGCCTACCCAAGCACATGTTATATCTTTCCATTTTCTGATATCCCTTTCAATTTCCTTTTTTAGAGTACTGTAGTTTTCAATGTAAAGATCTTTTATTTGCTTTGTTAGGTAGATTCCTAAGTATTTCATTTTTTTGGATGCAATTGTGAAAGGTATATCTTATTTCTTTCTCAGGGAGTTTGTTATTGGTATATAGGAATGCTATTGACTTTTGAGTGTTGACTTTGTATCCAGCTACACAACTGAATTTAGTTATTAAATCTAGAAGTCTTTTGGTGGAATTTTTGGGGTCTTCAGTGTACAGTATCATGTCATCTGTGAATAGTGATAGTTTAACTTCTTCCTTTCCTATCTTTATTCTTTTTATTTCTTTCTCTTGCCTAATTGCTCTGGCTAATGTTTCTAGAACTGTATTGAATAGTAATAGTGATAGAGAACATCCTTGTCTTGTTCCAGATTTTAGTATGAAAGCTTCCACTTTCTGACCATTTAGTGTGATGTTGGCCGTTGGGTTGTCATAGATGGCTTTTATCAAGTTGAGATATAGACTGTCAATTCCTAATTTCTGTAGCATTTTTATCATGAATGGGTGTTGGATTTTGTCAAATGCTTTTTCTGCATCTATTGAGATGACCATGTGTTTTTCGTCTTTGACTCTGTTGATATGGTGTATTATATATATTGATTCATGTATGTTGAACCATCCCTGCATCCCTGGGATGAATCCTACTTGGTCTTAGTGTATAATCTTCTTGATAATTTGTTGCATTCTGCCTGCCAGTATCTTATTGAGAATTTTTGTATCTATGTTCATTAGTGAAATTGGCCTGTAGTTCTGTTTTTTGGGTGGATCCTTTTCTGGTTTTAGTATCAGGATAATTCTTGCTTCTAGGAATGATTTTGGAAGTACTGCTTCCCTTTCAATTTCATTAAAGAGTTTGAATAGTAGTGGTATTAGATCATCTCTGAATTTCTTGTAGAATTCAGCTGTGAAACCATCAGGACCTGGGCTTTTGTTTGTCGGTAGGTTTTTAATCACCTCTTCAATTTCAAGGGCTGATATTGGGTTATTTAGTATTCTTATGGCTTCTTGAGTCAGTTTTGGTAGTTCATATGTTTCTAAGAATCTGTCCATTTCTTCAGTGTTTTCCATCTTGTTTGAGTATAGGTTCTTGAAGTAGGTGCTGATGATCCTTTGGATTTCTGTAGGGTCAGTTGTCACTTCACCACTTTCATTTTTAATTGCATAGATTTGTGTCTTTTCTTTCCTTTTTTTGATAAGAGTGGCTATGGGTTTGTCTATTTTATTTACTCTTTCAAAGAACAAACTCTTTCATTCATTGATTTTTTTTGTATTGTTTTCTTTGTCTCAATTGCATTAATTTCAGGTCTGATCTTTATAATTTCCTCTCTCATATGAGGTTTGGGTTTGATTTGTTCTTCTTTTTCTAGACATTTGAGGTTCAACATTAAGTTAGTTATTTGAGCTCATTCTGTTTTCTTGATGTGGGAGTTCAACACAATGAATTTCCCTCAAAGCACTGCTTTCATTGTATCCCATAGGTTCTGGTATGTTGTACTGTCATTATTATTTAACTGTATAAATTGCTTAATTTCTCCTTTAATTTCTTCTGTGACCCAGCCGTTGTTCAGGAGGATATTATTTAGTTTCCATGTGTTTATGTGTATTTTTTGGTTTCTGTTACCATTGAATCCCAGTTTCATTGCACTATGGTCCAAGAGAATGCATGGGATAATTTCTATTCCCTTACATTTACTCAAACATGTTTTATGAGCTAGTATGTGGTCTATTTTGGAGAACATCCCATGTGCACCTGAGAAGAATGTGTATTCTGCTGTTGTGGGGTGGAACACTCTGTAGACATCTGCTGAGTCCATTTGTTCACAGACTTGATTCAGTTCTGATATTTCTTTATTAATTTTTTGTCTAGTCGATCTGTTTATTTGTGACAGTGGGGTGTTGAAGTCTCCCATTATAACTGTTAGTGTTTATTTGCTCTTTCATGTTCCTTAATATTTGTTTTATATAGTTAGGCACACTGATGTTTGGTGCGTAAATATTAATGATTGTTATTTCTTCCTCTTGGAGTTTTCCCTTATGAAGTATGTAATGACCTTCTTTGTCCCACTTGATCAGTCTTGATTTGAAGACTTTGTCTGAGGATAGCTACCCCTGCTTTTTTCTGAGTTCCTGTTGCATGAAATACTGTTTTCCATCTTTTGATTTTCAATCTATGAATTTCCTTTTGGGTTAAATGTGTCCCTTGTATGCAGCATATTGATAGATCTTGCTTCTTGATCCATTCTGCTAGTCTGTTTCTTTTGATTGGTGAGTTGAGACCATTTACATTGATGGTTACAGCTGTTATATTTTGACTTATCTCTGTCATAGATCTTTTCTGTTGTTGGTTCTGTGTTTCACCTCAGTTTAACTGCTTGTCTTGCCTGGTGGATTCTTTTTATTAGTGTCCTCGTAATTGTAGTTTCCTTTTTCCTTTTCTAGGATGTCCTTCACAATATTTTGTAGAGGTGGTTTGGAGGTCATAACTTTCTTCAGTTGTTCTTTGTCATGGAAGTATTTTATTTTATTGTTGAATATAAAAGATAGTTTGGCCGGGTACATTAATCTGGGTTGGAGATTGTTTTCTTTTAAGGCTTGAAATATTTTGCTTCAGGCTGTCCTTGATTTAAGGGTTTGTGTTGAGAAGTCTGCTGTGATTCTGATGGGTTTACCTTGATAGGTGATTTGTTTTTTTTCTCTAACAATTTTCAGTATTTTGTTCTTTTGTTAATTTCTAGAATCTTGATTATTATGTCTTGGTGTAGATTTGTTGATGCTCCGTGTTGATTTTATATTTTGTTTATGGGAGGTTATTTTAAGATAAGTCTCAGTGCTTACCTGAGAAAAGTCTGTTCTTAAGCTGTTTTCAAGGTGTATGTGGTCCTTGATTCCTGTATCCTTTATGTCCCCAGAACTTTCCTCAGTGGCACGGGTATGGTTGGGTCTTCATGGTATCAATGACTTGCAAAATGGAAGAAAGAAAAAAAAAAGGCACACGACAGATCCAGCAGTGTCGTCAATCCTAGCTCTTTCCAATGTTACTGTAGTTTGACCCTGCCGGTGTGCGGGCAGGACCCACACTGGTCTGCGGTGAAGCACATAGAAAGCTGGGGAGCACAGGTGATCTAGAGTCCCCTGATGAGGTCATCAGGGGCAGGATGCTGGCCCACACCCATCGCCGCACTGCGTGCGACCACCTGGCGAAACAAACCTTCGAACAAATGTACTTAGTAAATATCTACAGAGTGTTTCACCCCACAAAGAGAGAATACACATTCTTCTCAGCTGCACATGGGACTTTTTCCAAAATAGACCGCATACTAGCTCATAGGACATACTTAAATAAATGCAAAGGTATTGAAATTATGCCATGTATATTATCAGACCATAGTACAATGAAATTGGAAATCAAAGACAAAGGAAATCACAAAACTACATAAACACATGGAAATTAAATAACATCTTCCTGAACAACCAGTGGGTCACAGATGAAATTAAAGAAGAAATTAAATATTTTCTACAATTAAATGGTAATTCTACTATGACATATGGGAATGTATATGATGCAATGAAAGCAGTCCTATGAGGGAAATTTATGGCAGTAAATTCCCACATCAAAAAACAAAGTGAGCTCAAATAAATAACCTAACATTGAACCTCAAGCTTCTAGAAAAACAGCAAGTTAAACCCAAAGTGCATATGATGGAGGAAATTATAAAGATCAGAGCAGAAATTAATGCAATTGAGACTAAGAAAGTAATGCAAAGAATCCATGAATGAAAGAGTTGGTTCTTTGAAAGATTAAATAAAATACACAGACCATTAGACAACTATATCTGAAAAAGGAAAGAAAAGACTCAAATTCATCCAATTAGGAATGGGAAAGGTGAAATCACAACAGATCTTACATAAATCCAGAAGATCATCAATACCTACTTTGAGAACCTGTCCTCTGATAAGATGGAAAATGCAAAAGAAAGGGATAGATTCCTTGATATATATGAACTACCAAAGTGGTATCAAGAAGATATAAAAATTCTAACTAATCAATATAGTTAATGAAATTAAAAAATTAATTTTAAAAACTACCAACAAAGAGAAGCCCAGGTCCTGACAGATTCACTGCTGAATTCTGTGAGAAATTTGGAAAGATCTAATGCCACTACTCCTCAAACTCTTTAATGGAACTGAACTGTACTCCCAAATGCATTTCTGGAAGTAAGCATTACCCTCATACCAAAACCAGAGAAGGATCCAACCAAAAAAGAGAACTACAGGCCAATCTTCCTAATGAACATAGATGCAGAAATCCTCAATAAGATACTGGCAAACAGAATGCAGCAAATCATCAAGAAGATTATACACCCTGACCAAGTAGGAGTCATCCTACGGATGTAGGAATGGTTCAACGTATGTAAATCAATAAATGCAATACATCACATTAATAAAACCAAGGACAAAAACTACATCATCATCATCATTTTAATAGACACTGAAAAAGCATTTGAGAAAGTCCAACACTCATTAACGATTTCAAAAACCCTACAGAATACTGGGATAGAAGATCTTTATCTCAATCTGATAAAAGCCATTTATGACAAACCAACGGCCAACATCGTACTAAATGGACAAAAACTGAAATCTTTCACTCTAAAATCAGGAATAAGACAATGATACTCACTATCACCACTCCTATTCAGTATAGTTCTGGAATCATTAGCCACAATAATTAGACAAGAGGATGAAATAAAAGGAATAAGGATAGGAAAGGAAGTTAAATTATCATTATTTGCAGATGACACATTACTGTACATAGAAGACTCTCAAAACTCCACTGAAGACTCCTATAATTAAAAACCAAATTTGGCAGTCTAGCAGGATACAAAGTCAACAGTCAAAAATCAATAGCATTCCTATATACAAATAACAAGCTCACTGAGAGAGAAATTAGTTAAACAATACCTTTCATAAAAGCATCAAGAAATTAAGAAATTAAAGAAATTTCTTCATTTCTTAGAAATTAGTCTAAAAAAGGAAGTTAAAGACCTATATATGGAAAACTACAGTACTCTGAAATAAGAGATTGAAGAGGACCATCAGCAATTAGAAAGATATCCCTTGTTCTTGGATAGGCAGAACCAATATAGTGAAATGGCCATACTTCCAAAACTGTTGCACAGATTTAATGCAATCCCAATCAAAATACCAATACCATACCTCACAGCACTAGAGAACACAATCCTAAAACTGATATGGAACCAAAAGAGATCCAGAATACCTAAAGCAAATCTGGAAAACAAAGGCAAGGCAGGGGTCATCACAATTTGAATTTGTACTGCAAAGCTACTATGATAAAAATAACATGGTACTGGCAAAAAAAACCAGACCCAAGGATCAATGGAACAGGATAGAAGATGCAGAAACAAGTCCAAACACACTCAGCCACCTTATCTTTAACAAAGGGGCCAAATACCTTCACTGGAAGAAAGATGCCCTCTTTAATAAATGGTGCTAAGAAAACTGGCTTTCCACATGCTGAAGACTGAACCTAAACCCATATCTCTCACCATGCACTAATCTAAAATCAAAATGGATCTGTCTTATTACTTTTCTCTTGTTGCTGAGACAAAATACCTAACACCCAAAGTTAAGGGAAGAAAGGTTTATTTAACTCACTGTTTGTAGCAGTTTCAATCCATAATCAGCTGGCTCCAAGGCAGGATCATGTGGCA
The DNA here is from genome assembly GCA_004026905.1 of Hystrix cristata. Lineage (NCBI taxonomy): Eukaryota > Metazoa > Chordata > Mammalia > Rodentia > Hystricidae > Hystrix > Hystrix cristata. The sequence continues at coordinate 10,534 of PVJO010028239.1, forward strand.
GACAGACAGAAGACAGCAAGATAAGCAAGGGACCTAAGCAGCTTCTTTCTGCTGCTTATGTCTTATCCAGGCTGCCAGAATTAGGGTGATGCCAAACCAATCAGTGGATTGATTTAGTAGTCACAGGCCCTTAATCCTAGCATCACAGATTTTAGATTCAGCCACCTCTGAAAAAGCCCCATCTATGACCGCATGAGGCTTTAGGGGAACATTTAGGCACAAACAATAACAGGACCAAAGATCTAAATATTGAAATGGAAACAATCTGCTAAAAGATAAAATAGGTAAAATTCTATAAGACATAGGTATAAGCAAAGACTTTATCAATAAAACCCCCATTGCACAAGAAATATTACCAAGAATCAACAACTGGGATCACATCATATTAAAAAGCTTTGCACAGCAAAAGAAACCACCAAAATAGTGAAGAGACAACCCACAGAATGAGAAAAAATTTTACCAGCTATTCCTCTGACAAAGGACTAGTATCTAGAATATATAAAGAATTCAAAAAAACAGACCTCCCAAATTTAAAGACCCAATCCAAAAATGAGCATCTGAAATGAATAGACACCTCTCAGATGTAGAAGTTCAAACAGCAAATAAATATATGAAAAAAATGTCTGACATCATTGGTCATCCGAGAAATGCAAATTAAAACAATACTGAGATTCCATCTCACTCCAGAAAGAAAGGCTATCATCAAGAAATCAAGCAGTGACAAATACTGGTGAGGCTGTGGGGGAAAAGGAACACTTCTCCACTGTTGGCAAAGTGTAAATTGTTGCGATCAATATGGAAATAAAAATGGAGATTCCTCAAAAACTAGGACTGGAAGTTCCATTTGACCTAGCTGTTCCCCTTCTTGGTGTCTTCCCCAAAGAGTTAAAAACATCATACAACAGTGATATATGTACACCCATGTTTATAGCACCACAAGTGCTAACAGCTCTATCTTGGAAACAGCCCAGATGCCCATCAGTGGATGAATGGATAAAGAAAATGTTTTTATATACGGTGGCATACTACTCTGCCATAAAGGATAAACCTGAGACATTTTTAGGTAAATGGATGTACCTTGAGACCATGCTTTTGAGTGAAATAAATCAGACACATGTGTTTATCACATTGTTTCTCTTGTGTGAGAAACCAAAAGGGTAAATAAGGACCAAAATGGATGACAGCTATTCGGAAGTAGAAAGAAAATTTTCAAATGGGAGGGGAAAAAGGGAGGGGAGAGGAGATAGGAAGGAAGGGAAAAGGAAAAAAAGGGGAATGGGAGGAAAAAAGTGGAAACTAGGTTTTTGTAAATAGGAGAAGAAGGGTTGAAGGGAGGGGAGGGGAGGGGAACAGGAAAAAAAGAAGATATATTCTGTACAGGTACTAATTCCCTATGATGAATGTGATCATTATATATATCAAAAGGGTACCAATAAATTAATTTTAAAAAGCAATAATAACAACAGCAGCATTGTGCCCAGCGATCCTCTCCTGAAACATATTCCCATCCTTTCTACAAGACCTCTTGCTCTTTGAGGTGGCAGTGACGGACACACTGTGATTTAGAGTTTGCTTTGTTCCATGCCCCATTATTACTTGCTTTCGATATTTTTTCCATAGCATGGGCCCGTCTCCACAGTGACCTCGTCAGTGGCTGCAGTTTTCACGATAGCACTCTTTACTTCACGGTTGCGGTTGGGCACCAGGACTGTTCCTCACTGGTTATCACCAACCCAAATAACCCTTCTGCACAGAGCATTGTGCAGAGGCCTCTTTTTGTGTTCTGGGCTCATTTCTAAGAATGAGAACCATTTCTACGGCTCTTGTACTAAAGGCTCAGATTGTCTTCGAGAAAGAGCAAACTATTTCGGTCCATAACTGTTAACGAAGTATCTTTCCGTACAGTCCCACCAACACTGAGCTTCATAATTTGTATTGATTTGGGGTATTTTGTAGGTATGATGGAACACCTTTTCTTTGTCCTTGTGTTTCTTTTTATCTGCTGAAGGTTGAGCACTCATGTTGTCAGGCCAAGGGTCCTCCGAAGGGACATTCTGCCACATGTTCTCACTTGCCATCAGCTCTGGCCCTTAGTCTAGTAGGAACTCGTTCCTTGAGCTCTGAACAAGACATGCTGAAACATAATTCAGATGATAAACTGAGGCAGCCCTTCTGAGCTCTTCCTTTCATTTCTCCTGAGCTCCCTGTAGATTCTCAGTATTCCAGGAAAGTTTCTCTGAAAGGTCTTTTGAGGAGGGCCCTTGGCTGGGACACCACCAGCCCTCGCCTGGCCCGGGGCTAGGTTGATAATGGATCTGGCTGGTGTGGAGTTGTTGGGATGCTGAGCTGCGCATGCCAAACCTATGCTGCTAAGCCTGGCCCTGAGGAGTGGGCCAGCCCAGCCATCAGCCCTAATGTGGTCCTCACCTGGGCATGTCACCCAGCTGCCCTGCCAGCTCCAACCAGGGCTAGGACCACTTTCAGAATCCACAGTGAGGGCTGGGGATTTAGCTCAGTGGTTAGAGTGCTTGCCTCGCAAGCATGAGGCCCTGAGTTCGATTCCCGGTACCAAAAAAAAAAAAAAAAAAGTTTATTTCAGAATCCACAGTGAATCCTGCACTCCACTTGGGGACAGGCTGGACAAGAATGGATAAAAGCTCATGGCCTGCTTGGGGAGAAAGGGACAGGTCTGGCTCCTCAATATGGGCTCAAAGTGCATTGTGGAGCACATCCCTTTCCCTGCTGGGACCCAGGTTCCTACAAGCCACACTATCTCCCTCTCAGACTGTGAATTTGCTGTTCTATCATCCAGAGAAAAGATCTCCCACTTGTGCCCCACAGAACAAAGCCAGCCTGTGGACACATTTCCTTTGGCTAGTCCATACTCATGCCTCAGTTAGCTGCCAACAGATTTTACACAAAGTCTGCACTTCCATTTTGAAGTCTGGCCAGTGGGATAGCATGACCACATGACAACAAATGGCAAAGCTGCACGGGGTCCACTTCTTAGACTGAGGAGCCATTTTTTTTTAATTGGTATTAAAACCTTTAGTGTAATAAACCAAATATATTTACAATTTACACAAATGTTTAACCCTCAACAAAAATACAAAAAACATTTCACAAGATGGATAGCAGAACAGGTTCATCAGAGACACCACTGCTCTGCGAAGGATGGAACGTGCGGTGAACTGCACAGAACAGAAAGTAGCCTCACACTGGCGAGGTGTGAGCGACAGACCCCGGCAGGAAAGGAACAGGCATAGCGTGACTCAGCAGATTCAGCTCCTCAGGCCTGCACCCTCGGCCCCTGGCCCGCATGGTCCTTGCGTTCCTTTTGGTCTAGGTGGTGGACACAACTTGTTGACAGACCTCCTCTGTGTAAACTCAAAGTAGTATTGTGTCAAGGTTTGGAAACAGGTTTTTTTATTTTTTTGTATGTTTTTTTCTTTTAAAATTACAACTTCTCTATTTCTATAAATTCAAACATTTTGGCCCAACTCAGCTCAAGTATAAATGTTAAACCACATCATGTTTTCAGTAGAGGACTTCAAGACTGTGGATTTCTTGTAGCCTGAGCCAGTGGCTAGGTACTTAGCATCCACAGGGACCTCGCAGCTCAGCACTAAGGAGGACTCTTTGGACTGGAATATGCTGGCTCTGTAGGGGTCGGCCAACCACTGAGGAGGTTTTCTATTCCAGTACTCACAAACCACTTACCACAATAAGCAGATTTTAGGGGCAGCACCGGTCTTTGTGGAGATACAGCTGGTACTCGTCAGGTTTGTTCACAAGCAGAACCTCCAAGTGGCTGCTCCCCACACCCACAGCCAGCCACTCCCTGGTCGGGCAGTAGCCTAGTGAGAAGATCTGTGAGGTGAGGTCAGTCTGCTGCGGCTGCCATCACTCCCGCAGGTCCCAAGACCTGACAGTGTCCAAACCACCCGTCCAGAGCTTGGTGCCACCTTTAGAAATGCCGATACAGGTGGCTTCACATGTGTGGCCCCGGAATTGCCTTACCAGTGTCTGGCTGTGCAGGTCTCACTCGCTGTTGCTGCAGCATGAGAAGGAGACCCTGGAGTTGCAGTTGATGGCCAGGGCTAGCAGGCGGGGCCGAGAACGTCAGCTCTGCTTTGGTGCACAGACTGGAGCCACCAGGTCCCAAGTGGACAAAGTACTGGCTTCCCTCCCACTGTGAGAGCGCAGCCATCAGGTAGCAAGTTACAGGAACAGATATAATAATCTCTATTCAGATAGGTCCAGCTGAGAGACAAGACTCCTACCCAGGAGGGCTGATGCCCCACACCGTGATGCAGCCCTTGCCACCCGTGTACAGGTGCCTCTTGGTGCAGGTGCCTCTTGGGGTTGCTCAGGGCACCGCGCACACCACCTCTCCGTGGTTGAGCCTGTTGATTTGACGAGCATGTGCAGGATTCCAGGTCCAATGAGGGCATCGGGGTAAAGGGGACCAGCTGTATCTGACTGTCTGCAGTCAAGTGGAAAGAGTAGGCAGGTTCCCCCAGGGATTCCTGCCAGGTTGGAAGGGACATTATGTATTCTGCTGTGGAGGAGAAGGATCAAATCCAACCACTGGGGAGCGCCCGCAGGCCTCCACAGCAGCCAAAGGCTCATCTGGGGAGACAGGTTGTGTAAGCTGGCAGCACTGGGCTGGGCAGCTCGCAGTTCAGGCCGGCACAGGGGTCTACCCCAAAGGGCGCAGAGTAGGGGCGGGCAATGCCGGGCCGTCTGCAAACCGGTCGCCATGTGGTTGACGAGGGGCTCCACAGCTGGAGGCATGCCGAGGCCTGGCGGAGTCCTGGAGTGGTGCTGGAGTTGGCCTGTTGCTCCGAGGCATCAGTGTGCTGGATTTTAGAACAGGCGCCAAGCTCATTTCTTTGGATTTCCAGGGTAAATGGGCAAGACTTGCTCGAGGAGAAGCAGGGTCTTCATTAGGCACATCCACAACTAAGTTGTCATCGCTTTTGTCCCCATCACTGTCATAGTGGCTGAAATCCTTATCAACCACCTTCCTTCTTTTGTCATTGGAAAATTCAGGTCCGTTTCTGCGTTTATCTGTACCTCTTAGACTGTCTGGTACCAAGAGGGAATTACTTGTGCCTGTCTCTCTGTGTTGCCCTGCATCGCGGTGTTTCTTGTCATCTTCTATTGCCAGACAGCAGGAGAAGGCTGGCACCACTCCCGGCTCCCCGGGGGGCGGGATGCCAGGAGGGGGAGGCCTTGGGAGTGCGGGGCGGGGCGGCGGGCGGTCCTTGGCCCTGAAGGAGATGCTGAGCTTGCAACTGCTGCTGCCGGATAATGGCGATTCAGCTCTGCTGTGGTCACCTGCTTGGCACGTTCAACAGCCTGGGCCACCTGTTGTTGATGTTCCTGAGACAGAAATGGGATGATTTGTGCACAAATTGTTTTAAATCTCTTGTTGATTTCAGTCTCTTTATGCATTTCGATGTTTAATCCATATGATATTTCATAATACGTCAGACAGTACTTCGGCATTTCTGTCTTTTCACTCGCCAGTTCTTCACGGTCCAATTCAAGGCTATGATACCGCGTGCAGGAGCTGAAATTCCTCTTTAACCCGGTCCAGGGACTCCGGGATTGAGAACTTGAAGGACTGGCCCGCAGCCTGGTGCGGTGTCGGGTGCCGGCATTGCTCTGGGGGCAGCGGAGACTCTGTTCCCGGACAACTCAATTCTCCTCTCAATTTCCAACTTTAATCGCGCCGAGGAAAATTAAGCCAGGAAAACCAGGCAGAATCAGGGAGCGCTGGGGGCGCGCTGGCCACGCACGCAGGCGCACAGGTCGAGCCGGCGCTGGGGTGCTCCTTCTTCTGCAGAGATGGGCTCCCGCCCTCAAGGCTGCATCCCGCGATGCCTGGCCCGGCTGCTCCCAGAACCCGTGAGCCTCGGCCGACCAGCGGGAGGTGGCGGCGCAGTGGCTCTGGCTGCTCCCCTCCTCGATCCGAGAGCCCGGCGCCAGTCCTGGCCGACCGACCTGGGCGGCTGGCTCTGCTCTGCTCCTGTCCTGGTCACCTCCTGTCCGGTTTCCCTCCCGGCCCTTGGCCCTCGGAGCCCCCCACACGAACGTACTAGGGACCCAGGGCAGCACGGTGCGAGGCGCCCAGGGGCAGGGCTCCCCGCGCAGGACCCTCCCTCCCGGGGTTCCCTCTCCGTCGGGCTCTCCCTCCCTCCCCGAGAACCCTCTGCACCCGCCCGCGGCGAGCTTCTCTCGGGACCGGACCACGCCACCTGGTGCAGGAGGACAGCAGGGTGCTCTCGGCCGCTCGGCCTCCCTCTCAGCGGGCAGACTCTGCGGGCGAGTCCAGAATCATGCTGGCTGGGGGCCCAAGAGGGTTCCGGGGCGCCCGGGATCACTGAAGTCCCCCGCCCCCGGCCCGACGAGGGAGGAGAGTGGCGCCGTCCGCAGCTTCAGGAGGTGGACGCCGGGCGCCGGCACCGCCCGCGCCTCCCGCGGTTCCGTGAACGCGGGCTTCGCACCCCAGCTAACCAGCGCCGCCCGCCCAGCCCCGCGTCGGCTCAACGTGGGTCCCGCTGCTTCTGATTTATTGCAACAGAAGGTCCAGCAGGGTCCGGCATCATCTGCGCTTTTAACTGTTTGTGCCTCCTGTCGGCCCCAGAGTCTGGGATTCCTGATATAGGCAGGATCAGGAGGCGTGAGACAGGCAGAGACCAGGAGAGGAAGAGCATGCTTGGATGCGAGGGGAGGCGGGTGCTGAGTAACAGCCACCCCAAAGGGGTCTACATCCGAATCCCCAGAGCCTATGACTATGTCTCTTACATGGCAAAGGAGATTCAAGCTGTAGATAAAATTAAGTTTACTCATCAGATTTCTTTAAAATAAGGAGATCCTGTATTATCTAGGTGGGCCCAATGTAATCTCAGGGTCCTTAAATGTGGAAGGAGGCAGGAGGGTCAGAACCAGGGAAAGGTATCTTAAGCAAGATTTGATCGGCCATTGTTGGTTTCGAAGGTGGAAGGACTTCATGATCCAAGGATCACAGCAGCCTCTAGAAGCTGGAAAAGGTAAGGAAATGGAGTCTCCTCAGAGCCTCTGGAAAGGAATGCCTAGTGAGACCACAACTGTCAGGTGACACTAAGTGTGTTCCTGTATTACAGCCACCCTGGGAAACCAACATGGTGTGTCCGTGTCCAGGGCTGGAGGGGCAGAGGTGAGTAGAGGAGACATCCAGGGAGGGAGGGAATCAGGTCTCCTCAGAGAGATTTAGCTTCTAGGCCCGAGCTAGCTGTATCAGCCTCCCCTTGCAGGGTGCCCTTCAGTGCCCCCAGGGCCTCCTGAATACCTGATAGCTGTGAGACCCTGGAGTACTCCTATCTACTGACCCCAAAGGTCCTCTGCCAGGCGGGCAGGCCCCAGGCAATGGTGTCTCAACATACAGAAGAGGAAGTTGAGGCCTGGAACAGCTATGGATAGGTGCAGTGCTCTACCTGAGGGCAGGAAATAGACAGAAGTTCCACCTGAAACTCACGGTTTCTGTGGGGCAGTCTGCTCTTTCTACAGAATCCCCACAGCCAGCCAGGCAGGCCAGGCAGGCTCCTGTCTGCCTCTGTACCGGGAACACTGACCCACAATTGCTGGGTGTCATCATAATTGCCATCCTTCCTACCTTTCCGTCCTTCCTCCCTGGAGACAGGACCACAAGCCAAAGCCAGGGCCCATGTGACCATGGTCCAGTCCCAGCCAGACACTTGGAAACAGAAAGAGCCCTTAAGTTCTGTTGTTGGCTGGGGAGTTAGTGTCACAATGGGATGGAAAGGGTGGGCTGGGATTGGTCAGGGTGGGCACAGCTGATCTCAGTCCTAAGGACAGAATGGGAGAAGGTGGGTTGTGCAGACTGCCACATGAACCAGGCCAGC
>PVJO010028240.1:0-18451 GCA_004026905.1 Hystrix cristata
GAGGGAGCTACAGTAGGTCGGTGCGGACTGTGCCTGAAGAGAGCGCGCGAGAAGAGCCTAGGCTACAACCGAGGGCCGTGATCTGACCTGCGGGAAGAGAAAGCGAGAGGCTTTTTTTTTTTTTTTTTTTGGTACCGGGAATCGAACTCAGGGCCTCATGCTTGCGAGGCAAACACTCTAACCACTGAGCTAAATCCCGGCCCGAGAGGCTTTTATAATCGCAGGGCTTCGTCACCATAATCAAAGTGTTCTGCCCCATTTTCTCAGTCAACCAGGTCCTGGAGATTTTTTTCTTTTTTTTTTTTTTGTGATCCTGGGATTTTTTCAGACTCTTAACCCCGGAATAAAGAACTGCACCCTGCTGTAGTTTCCAAGGAAGTGGGGGACTCCTCTTTTCACACCTCAGCTTCTCTCTCCCACACTAATCTTTTTCTTCTTTGGCCTTGTGTTTCCCCTTGGGCCCAAAATAGATAGAAGCAGGGAATTTGTTACAAGTGTCTGGTCTAGAGTAAACGATGCACAAGAGTTGGACTAAGATCAAGTTCAGATTCAGGAAGCAGGAATAATGCACAATGGGAATTGCTTCACATGCTTTTTTTTTTTTTTTTTTTTGGTACCAGGGATCGAACTCAGGGCCTTGTGCTTGCAAGGCGAGCATTCACATGCTATTGACCTTGTTTATTTTGCTTCTGAATAGATTCGCAGCACTTTTTTTTTTACTGTTCCTAAACCTAGAGGTGCAGGTGAGGGTGTCCTACGACAGATGTGGAATAAAAAGGTTGGAACCCAAAAAGATTGCTTTTTACTCTGTGAGCACAATGCACTAGTTTTGGTGCCAGCGACTAAATCCAAGGCCTGGAGCATGCTAAGCATGTGTTGTTTGAGCTACACTCACAGTCAATGTAGCTATTTTTTGATGATTGCATAGAGGAGGACACCGACTTGGTTATACTTTATTTATTTATTTGGTGCTGGGGATTGAACTCAAGGCCTTGTGTTTGCAAGGCAAGCACTCTAACCACTGCGCTAAATCTCCAGCCCCAACTTGGTTATACTTTAGAAAGACTATTAAGTATTGGATATAGCAATAATTAAAGAGGGTAAATTATCAGCCTGCTACAGTATTCTACACAAGGTAGTAAATGGTGGCAGAATAAATAGAAAGGATGAGTAGGAAAACACAAGGGTTAGTAATCAGATATGGAGCTGTATTTTTTTTTCTTTAAAACAGAGTCTCAGTATTATATAGTCTAGATTGGCCTTGAACTCCTAAGGTAGCCCAGGCTGGCCTCGAACTCACAAACCTCCTGCCTCAGCTTCTGGAGTGCTGAGTTTGCGGATGTGCCACCATGCAAGGATGAGATGTGGAGATCTTCGGAGGGGAATAAACAAAAATTGACTTTCTGTCTCCCCACCCTGAGTCAATGAGCTGAGTGGCCATACCATTAACAAAAAAAGAAATAGCACCTGAGTATGCTGGCACTGCCTATAATCCCAGCACTCTGGGAGGCTGAGGCAGAATCACAAATTGAAGTCAGCCTGGGCAATTTAGGGAAACTGTCTCAAAAAATAGGACCAGAAATGGAGTTTGAGGCAAGCCTAAGCTACACAGCAAAACCCTGTCTCAAAAAATCCAGAAAATCAAAATATAGATAAATATTCATTGCTGGGCGTGATGACACACGCTTGTAATCCCAGCACTCAGGAGCCTGAGGCAGGAGGATCACCGAAGAGTTGGAGGCCAGCATGAACTACATAGTGAGACCCTGTCTCAAAAAAAAAAAAAAGTTATAGATAAAATAAAAAATTAAAAAAAAACAATTATAGATAGATAAGGGGACCAGAAATATAGTCAAGCAGTCTCAATCACGTGGTGGTCTGGTTGGTCATTATCTCAGGACTGGTTAGATTGGGCCTTGTCCACAAGTTGCTGTTGCCTGGAGAGTAGTTTCCACTCCTCGCAAGATGTTTGTGGATTAGATCAGACCTGTTGATCCTGGAATCCCAGGTGACTGCAAAAGACAATGACCTAGAGCACAGCAGACAGATGCAGAATGCAAACTCAGATGCCACATTTTTGTGCTGTTTTGTAGTTATGCGATGGACATTTGCAGGGCCACTTGAACTCCTTTAAGCTTTAGTTTTCTGTCCTGTAAAACGGGGAGAAAATTTCCTTATACAAATGAGAATAAAGCGGGCTGGGGATTTAGCTCGGTGGGTAGAGTGCTTGCCTCACAGGCACAAGGCCCTGAGTTCGATCCCCAGCACTGAAAAATCAAACAAAAAAAAAAAAACAAATGAGAATGAAGTGAGAGATGACAGGAAAAGCACATTACACTCGGTGCATATTGGCCAAGTTTACTAATGTTTCTGTGACCTGACTTGGAGTGCGAATCAGGAGTGAGTGTAATAAATTGCAAGTGAGAAGTGTTTCCAAAATAAAGGGAGTGGGCAGCTGTATTAAATTTTGCAGAGACATCAAGTAAAATTGGCACTGAGAAAAAGCCATTGGATACAGCAGTTAGGTCATTAGTGACCTTCAAGAGCAGTTTTGAAAGGGCCTTGGAAGCCAGACTGCATTTGATTGAAAGACCAAGAGGTGGAGGAGAAGCAGGTTGTGCGCATAGAGGTCTCTGGAGAACAGGAGCGAACAGATAGATGGTGACTTTTGGGAAATAGGGGTGGACAAGTATGGCTTTATTTTTCTCACATGTTCTAAAAACCCACCCTGTTCTACAAAGTTGGCTTTGCCACTAGGTCAGCCACAGGGCATGCAGAGTTTAGGAGTAACTTCTTTTTACCTTCAGAGTCTTCTATTCCTCAAAGGAACTAGCAGTGTCCCCAAGACTAGCATAAATGTCACCACAGGCACCTCTTCCTAAGAAACCTCTGAGAAGGCAGAAATCTTAAACCTAAATTGATTCTCCCTCTGACTGTGCCATCTGTGCTTCTCAATACAGAACTAAGAGGGACAGAAATTGTTGACAGGGCACCAAAATGATAAGCAAACATTTTTGCTATAGAGTCTGGGATTAAAATACACAATCTTGGGGCTGGGGATTTAGCTCAGTGATTAGAGTGCTTGCCTTGCAAGCCCAAGGGCCTGAGTTCGATCCCCGGCACCACAAAAAAAAAAAAAAAAAAAGATAAAATACACAATCTTGAAGCTACTCAAAGGCAGCTTCACAGTATGACATGGCATTTCTCACAGTGCCACCGTGATAAGAAACATGGCACGCTCTACTGAAACCCTTTCAAAAGTCCCTGTCATTAGGTCACATGCTGAAGGACGAGTCCCCAACAATACTGAGGAATTTACTTTCATAGAAACACGAGGCCTTCGACCCATCTTGAGCAGCTTAGCCACCGACACCGACACTTGGCAGCATACTCAGCGCTATGAGGAGGAAATAAGATGTTAAAAATATGATTAGTCATTCCTTCAGGAATGTGCAGTTTAGCAGTTTTTTTAAATGATTATTGTTGTTTTAATTTGTAAAAAAAATGTTATTTTCACTTTATGCTCATCAAATTTGTTCCATTCTTAGCCATGTATAAATATACTGCCTTTTAAAGTACTTGCTAGAGATACAAACATGAAAATTTCTCATAATGTATGAGTAAGTATAAACACCAAGAAATAAAATGTCATATTCAGTGTTACTGCTTTTTTCTGGGAGGGGGTGTTGGGGATCAAACTCAGGGGCCTTGCACTTGCTAGGCAAGCACTCGACCACTTGAGCTAAATCCCCAGCCCCTGTTATTGCATTCTTAATAATACTATCAGAATTTGAGAAAAGATTAGAAACCTATATCAAAAGAGTAAGGACTGAATATAGTTTAGCATGTGCAAAACCCTGGGTTTGACTCCCAGCACAGTGGGGGTCGCAAAATGAAAATAAGATTTTTTTAGGGATTGTTTGTGCTTTGCAGTTTTGGGGAGGTGGTGGTGGAATTGAATTCAGGGCCTTGCATTTGCTAGGCAAATGCTCTACCATTGAGCTAAATCCCCAACCCCAGTTTTTTTGTATTTTCACAAAGGTATTTATGTATTACTCTTACAGAATAAAAAGATGAACTGACTGAGGCCCAGAGTGGATAAACTGCTTGCCCAATATAATGCAGATAGTCCTCAAGCAGCTGGATTAGAGCATGAATCCTCATGATTAAGAAGACACAAATGTGCCAGGTGTTGTGGTGCACTCCTGTAATCCCAGCACTCGGCCATACTTGTGTTTTTGTTGTTGTTGTTTTTGATTTTTGAGACAGGGTCTCGCTATGTAGTTCAGGCTAGCCTTGAGCTCACTATGTAGCCAAGGCTGGCCTCGAACTTGAACTCAAGGTCATCCCTCTGCCTCTGCTTCCCAAATGCTGGGATTACAGGCATGCGCCACCACACCCAGCAATCCCAGCACTCAGGAGGCAGAGGCAGGAGGATTGTCGCAAATTTGAGGCCAACCAGGGATACATAATGAGTTCAAAGCCAGTCTGAACTACACAGTGAGACTGAGCCAGAAATGCCACTAATTATCAAGGAATTTTAACTGAAATGGAAGAAATGGCCACACTATGTAGCCCAGGTTGGCTGAGTAGTTGAGACTATAGAAATGTACATGGGTTGGGTTCCATGTTTCATCGGGAGGTTGAGGCGGGAAGACTGCCCTGAGTTCAAGGACACCCAGGGGTACATAGTGAGTTCAAGGAAAGCCTGAACTACATAGTGAGACCCTGTCTCAAAAAAGAGAAGTCGAGGGGTCAGGGATTTAGCTCAGTGGTAAAGTGCTTGCCTAGCAAGCACAAGGCCCTGAGTTCAATGCCCACCACCACTCCCCCCAAAAAGTTGAATTATGATCATGCTTTCCAGGTTACTCTGCTGGTAGCAGTGACAACTGGTAAAACACCCTGTGGAAAGCAAGATACTGAAACAAAATGATGGCCATAACTCAGTAATCCTATTCTTGGGAACTGTGCTAAAAATAATCAGTTGAACTGAAGACTCATGAAGATACTTGTGATGTTTTTCTGCTGCTGGTGTAACAAATCACCACAAACTCCATGGGTTAAAACACACATTTAGGAACTTAAAACTGTGGGGGACAAGGCATCCTAAAATAAAAGTGTCTGGTTGGCTGTGTTCCCCTTGAGGGCTCAAGGAGTCTCAGACCCTGGCCTTTGATTCTAGAGGTCACCTGCGTCCCTGGGCTCCTGGTCCCTTCCTGGCTTTAGGTGCCTCATCGTGCCCCTGGGTCCACGTTCTCATTCCCTTTTCTGGACATGGTCACCTACTGTGCACCACTCACACATACTGCAAACGACATTGGCCCCCATCATGATAATCCCGGATGCTCCCGCATGTCAAAGTGTAACAGGAATTAGTGAGACAGGAGTTAGGATTCTGTTAGTAAATCCTGAAACAGAATCCGCTGAGTCATGCCCTCCAAACCGCTTAGAAAAGCATCTGCCAGGTGTCCTTGGGCTGTGTGGGACATCTCCAGAGTGAGATCTGACAGGCCACTGGCTCAAGCATGCATAGGCCCTGTGTGGATACTGTGTGAACACTGCATAGATTGGACCCCAAAAATATGTAGTCTCCCACAGGGCATTGATTATACAATGGGCCGAGCTCCCTTCTTAATCCCTTAGCAACCCCTAGACAGAGAGTCTCCTGGGTATCCTATTCAGAATCCCCTCCCAGCTAGTGGGAGCTTGACTTCTTTGCCTTTACTTTTTTTTTTTTCCTCAAACTCAGGGCCTTGTGCTTGCTAGGCAAGTGCTCTACCACTAGAGCTAAATCCCCACCCCCTTGTCTTTACTTCTCGTTCTTGCCTTTTTTTTTTTTTGCCTTTATTTATCTTTCATTTTTTAAAATTGTTTTGTGTGATAGAATCTCATTATGTAGCCCAGGCTGGCCTCAAACTCATGGTGATCCTAATGCCTCAGCCTCCCAAGTGCTAGGATTACAAGCATGTACCACCAGGCCAGCTAAGAAAGCCCTGCTAACAAAGGATATATATCTTTTTGGGGGCTGGGGGAGCGGTGCTTGGGATCAAACTCAGGGCCTTGTGCTCTACCGCTTGAGCTGAATTTCCAACCCTTCCAACCCTACGTATCTTTTAAAATTTTTTTGGGGGGGTTGCTGCAGATCAAACTCAGGGCCTTGCACTTGCTAGTCAAGCACTCTAACCACTGAGCTAAATCCCCAACCTCTAGCCCCTATATATCTTTTAAATAAATTGACTTTTTTTTTGGAGTTCAATCCCCAGCACAAAAAACAAACAAACAAACAAATAAATAAATAAATAAATAAATAAATAAATAAATAAATAAATTGACTTGTGCCCTACCTCCTCTGTTCATGGTTTCATTCTTCATCACTGTGGGCCGTGGCCCCAGCATTTCAAGAACAAAGGCGCTTAATTTAATTACAATTGCCCAGTCCCTTCTGGCAGGTTACATCCTTACAGGTCTGAGGGTTAGTTTATTTTGTTTTTTGCTTTTTTTTCCTGGTGCTGAGGACTGAACTCGGGGCCTGTGTTTTCTTTTTTTTTTTTTGGTGCTGGGGATCGAACTCAGAGCCTTGTGCTTGCAAGGCAAGCTCTCTAACCACTGAGCTAAATCCCCAGCCCCAGTTCCTGTGTTTTCGAGGCAAGCACTCTAACCACTGAGCCAAATCCCCAGCCATAGTCCAAGGGTTAGGATGTGTTTGTCTCTTTTTTTTTTTTTTTAAAGTAGTAGAGGGGATGGAACCCAGGATACACAAGTATTCTACCACTGAGATGTGAACTTCTTAGGGTGACCATTATTCTTTCTGCCATGGAATCACTAACACATTTCTTAAAAAGGGGATGGGGATGTACGGAGTCCAGTGCAAAAGTCGTTAGCAAGTTCAATCCCCAGTACCAAAAAATTTTTTTATTAATATAAATATCATCATTACACCCAACAATGCAATTAACATCTACTTCTTTACAATGCAATTAATATCTTTTTTTTGGTGCTGGGGATTGAACTCAGGACCTTGTGCTTGCCAGGCAAGCACTCTAACTACTGAGCTAAATCCCCAGTCCAATATCTATTTCTTTGTATCATCTAATATCCAGTCCATGGTCAGTTTCTCTTGACTGCCTGAAGTGGTTTACTTTTTCCAACTGGTTTACTCCTATATGGAGACAAACAAATTTGCACAATAACATCAACTGAGAAGTCTCTTGAATCTCCTTGTTCATCCATGACAGATACTCCTTCCTGTCCTTTCTTTCCTTTCCTCCCTCTCTTCCTCCCTTCCAAAGCAGGGTTTCTCTTTGTTGCCCAGGCTGGTCTCTAACTCCTGGCCTCAAGCAATCTTCCTGCCTCAGCCTCTTCAGTAGCTAGGACTACAGACATGTGCTGCTATCCCCAGCTCCTTTTTCTTTTTCATGTCATATATTTGAATGCATTCTGTTATAAAATACTGTATTTCACATTCTGTATCTGTTTCTTGTTTCTTTGTGGTGCTATTTAACTCATTCCCTAGTTCTCATATTTCCTGTAAATCAATAGATGGGTTCAAGTCAGGCTGAACTTGCTTTCACCTGAGTACCACGGAAGTGCTGGCCACAAGCCTCCTGTGGCTTCATATCACAGGCACACACAGTCTTATTCACTTTTAGTGAAGATAAGACTGACAAGTGACCCAAAAAAATATTTCGTGTGTATGTATGTGTGAGACAGGGTCTTACTATAGTCCAGGCAGGCCTTGAACTCCCTATGTAGCTCAAGCTGGCCTCAAACTTGTCATCTTCCTGTCTCAGCGTCCCCAGTGCTGAGATTACAAGTGTGTGTCACCTTTTAAATATTTATGAATGTATTTTTACAGTAGGCTTATTGAGATATAATTTACATACCATAAAATCCACCCATTTTAAGCATATAAGTCAATATATAAGCAATGGATTTTAGTTTGTTTACAGTGTTGTATAACCATGGCCACAATCTAATCTTACATTTCCATCCTACTAAAACTAGCTAGACATGGTGGCATAAGCATGTAATCCCAGCACTCAGGAGGTTGAGGCAAAGAAGATCACTGCGAGTTCCAAGCCAGCCTGGACTACCTAGTAAATTCAAGGCCAGACTGAACTACATAGCAAGGTTGTACCTAAGAAATAAATAAATAAATAATAAAACAAAATAAAATTTCTCTGAGCATGGTACAACTGTAATCCCAGAAATCAGAAGGCCGAGGCAGGAGGATTGCTGCCAGTCTGAGGCCAGTCTGGTTGACATAGTTCAGGGATACTCTGGGCTACATAGCAAGACCCAGTCTCAATAAAACAAAGTAAAGGCTGGGGATTTAGCTCAGTGGTTAGAGTGCTTGCCTTGCAAGCACAAGGCCCCAAGTTTGATTCCCGGCACACACAAAAAAATAAATAAATAATTTTGCGCCCATTTACAATCAAGCCCCATTTCTACTCCCAGCTCACAGTAACCACTAATCTATTTTTTATCTCTATAGATTTGTATTTTATAAAAACAAGTACATTTTATGTGTCACAGTTTGTAGTTCTCTGTTAACTGTCAGTTGGCTTCTGAATTCCATTCAGACAGATTAACCTCACTGCTTTTCCTAGCTCCCATTGCTTTCAGTTCCTCAGCCCCAGCCCCCACGTCCATCCCCATGCTGGGGATCAAATCCCAGCCCACTTGCAGGCTAGGCAAGAGCTTCACAACTGGGCTGCACTCTCAACCCTGTTTGTCTGTCTGTGCTACTGGGGATTGAACCCAGAACCTGTGCACTCAGCTACATCACCGGCCCACCCCAACCCCCATTTTTTTTAGAAAAGTTCTCAATAAATTGCTAAATTGGCCAGGCTGGACGTATTAGTTACCTTTCTAGAGTCAATGGTTTGCCAGAGAGCAGATTTAACACAGGACATTTACACATTACAACATTCACACACGCAAGACAGATGCAGGAAGAGTGTAGAACATCTGTCTATGCACTGGAGACTCGAAAGAGTCAATCAAGGATGGGGATTTAGCTCAGTGGTTAGAGTGCTTGCCTAGCAAGTGCAAGGCCCTGAGTTCGATCCCCAGCACAAAAAAAGAAAGAAAAAAGATTCAATCAAGGGCTGGGAGTCCACGACAATGTTCTGTGTACATCCATGCTTGCACTAAAAGCCTGAAGAAATCTATATTGCACCATGGTACGACACTCACAGTGGAGAAAAAGACCAGAGCTCCCCCAAAGCAAACAGAAGTCATCTCCAACAACAGCAAGGCCCCAGCTCCTCCTGCAATGGGAAAAGTCGAGCTCCTTTCGAGAGAACCAGCTGCAACAGAAATTCTCCTGGGAAACAGCTGGCCCCTATCTTCTGCTCTCCTTTTCCTTCATGTTGTGTCTGCAACAATCCTCAGGTGGATCCTCTATGACCAGAACCACACCAACTCAGTCCAGCTGGGCGTTCCTACTCAAATTCTCCACAATAATAAGTCCACCACACTGGGTTTGAGCTTTGAATCCTCATGTCTCAGCCTCCCAAGTGCTGGGATCACAGGCATGCACCACCATGCCTGGTTTTCATCTTTTCATTCTTTTATTCAAAATACCAGACTTGGGAGCACCGGTTTAGCATTCCTGAGGCTCAGGTCTGACCTCCAGCACCACAAAAATAAAAACAAACAAAAACATACCCTGGGGATCTGCGACGTGTCACACAGGGCTGGGTGTCAGAAATAAAACAATGAACAGAGTCTTGATCTTGTGATGGACGCGTGCACAGGTAATTTCAGTTCGGTGTAATGTTATACCAGTAAGTATGTATCAGCAAGAGAGGACAGAGGCACCCAACCCACCTCAGGGCGTCAGATACAACTGATGTTTGAAGATGAGGCGGGCCCATGAAAGAGTGTACAAAGCCTGGAGGAGAGGGCAGATCAGGCACAAAGAAGGTGGGGGCGGGGGTGGCAAGAGACTCAGTATGGCTGCAACCCAGAGCATGGGACATTCAAGTGAGGATGGACGAGGCTGAAGAGAGAAGCAGGAACTAGATGACAGCTCTGCATCGCTTTGTAGGGATTTAGCTATCTGCCGAGGGAGGATCTAATGCAATGTGAATTGCCGGAAGCTCAGGAGGACTGTATGGAGGACACACTGGAGAGGCCAATACTAGAGGCAATACAGGGGACCTGAAGACAGCCAGATGAGAGATGCTGCCAGTTGAACTAAGGCACTAGCAGTGGGGATGCAGAGAAATGAACTGATTTTAGCTGTTCAGGAGTCAGGACTTGGGAAAGGACGAGATGAAGAG
Source organism: Hystrix cristata (assembly GCA_004026905.1). Lineage (NCBI taxonomy): Eukaryota > Metazoa > Chordata > Mammalia > Rodentia > Hystricidae > Hystrix > Hystrix cristata. The sequence goes on from PVJO010028240.1 coordinate 10,290, forward strand.
CAAAGAGAAGAATAAAGGATGGCATCTAGGTTTTGGGCTTGGCCAGACTGTGAACTACTGAGCTAGGGACATGGATGGGGAACAGATGGGGAAAGAGACGATGAATTCATTCTGGAATATATTGAGCTCGAGATACCTTCAAGACATCTAATGTCTAAGTGAAAGGCTGGTGTGGTGGCACATGCTTATAAATCTCAGCTACTTGGGAAGCTGAAGAAGAAGAATCATATGTTTTAGGTCAGCCTGGGCAATTTAGGGAGATCCTGTCTCAAAAAAAAAAAAAAAATCAAAAGTGCTGTAGCTCAGTGGTGGAGCACACACAAGGCCCTGGGTTCAATCCCAGCACTGGGTGTGGGACATCTAAATGGAAATGTCCATCCACTAAGACCTGACAATATTTTATATGTTTGCTTATTACCTAATTTGAAAAAAATGGAAGGATAGGCAGGGATGATATTGAAGAGTCAAGGGAGTAGAAGGCTCCCTGAGACTGAAGACCAAGAGCATTAGGAAGACACGGAACCGAAAAGCTGGCTGTGAAGGTCAGAGGATGACATGGAGGACTCCAGGGATGTAGCAGTGCTGGGCAGTGGCGTTAAGGATGGTCTGAGAGAATGAGAAAACGAGGTGATGGACATGTCACCCCAGAAGATAGCAGGCTTTGGGGTAAATGTATGAAAATTTTGTAAAGATGAGGAAGGCCGGTTGGTGATAGTAAAGAGGGTAAGTAGTGGGTGTAACAGAATGAGAAGCACTTCTAGGATGAGGAAGTCCAAAATTGGGTGTATGTACAGTCAAGGAATAGAAAACCCAAAACAGCTCGAGGATACCAATAGGAAGATGAGATGGTACACACTTGTAATCCAGTAACTCAGGAGGCTGAGGTCAGAGGATTGCAAGTTCAAAGGCAGCCTGGGCAACTTAGCAAAATCCTGTCTCAAAATGAAAGAAGGGCTGGGGGATGTACCTTAGTGCAAAGACCTGGGTTCAATCCCCAGTTCAGGAAAAAGAAAAAAAGAAATAGATGAAAGGTGAGGAGAATATACGCTTAGAGCAGTTGACAAAGATGAGGAAATGTGAGCTACAGAGCAAGTTGTCCTGCTGTGACCCCCACCTCCTGACCTTTGCACTGCCCGACCTTTCCGTCCTCTGTGGGTCTCAGCAGTGCCAGCAGGAATGCCTCATCCTCAGAAGCAGCTCGGTTCCTCTACAGGAAAGAGCAATGGCCCTGGTGAGGGTTTCTCTAAAGAGCAGGCCAGCAAGAGTTGCCAGATTTACCAGATAAAGCGTGTCTCAGCTTCGGATATTATGTGAGACATACAGTACTTATACCAAAAGTCGTTTGTTATTTGAGGTGCCTGAAGAATCTTATCAATTTCTATGAGGCTTTGGCACCGTTGTGGGTTTGTTGACCTCTTGCTTGTCCAGTTCAGCTCCCTTGAGTCAGAGTAGGCTGAACACTCTAAAAATAGGCCTTTTAATTTTTGCTTCTTTTTTTTTTTTTTTTTTTGAGACAGGGTCTTGCTGTGCAGTGCGGGCTGGCCTTGAACTCGCTCTGTAGCCCCGTTTGGGCTCCAAGTCCACATCCTCGTGCCTCACCTTCCCAAGTGCTGGGATCACAGGTATGCCACCACACTGGATCTAGCTGTTGGATTTTAAAAGCTACAATGGTTGAAATTGGGTCACGTGGCTGTATGTAACAGCAGGGGAGGCTGGGAAATGTAGTGGAGCAGTGTACATAGATACAGATTTACGTGAACAGTCTGCAGCACACATGTCTTAAGAGATCTGTCTGTTCCTAAGGGTCAAAGATTCTGGATTAATAGCTGTCTTAGTTACTTTTCTCTTGTTGCTGAGACAAAATACCTGACACCCAAAGTTAAAGGAGGAAAGGTTTATTTAGCTCACAGTTTGTAGAGGTTTCAGTCCACAACTGTCTGGATCCATGGCCAGGTGGCATGGCAGACAGGCAGAAGGCAGCAAGGTAAGCAAGGGGCCTAAGCAGCTTCCTTCTGCCCTTTATATCTTATCCAGGTTGCCAGGGTTAGGGTAGTGCCAAAATAATCAGTGGACTGATTTAGTAATCACACGCCCTTAATCTCACGCCACACCCTCTAGATTCAGCCACCTCTGAAAAAGCCCCATCTAGGACCTCATGAAGCTTTGGGGGGACATCTAGACACAAACCACAACAATAACCTTTGCTTTAAGCGTCTCTCTGTCTCTATCTCTCGCTCTCTGGCTCCTGGAAATGCAATCAAAAACAATTTAAAGGACATCACATTCAGTCATTTTTTTCCCCCAGAGACTGAAATGGTTTTTCATTTTGTTTTGTTTTCTGTGTATTGGGTATTGAACCCAGAGTCTTCACACTGAGCTACAACCCCAGTCCTTTTATTTTTTATTTTGAGACTGGAGTCTCACAAAGTCACTACATTGCCTAGGCTGGGCTCAAACTTGTGATCCTCCCGCTTCAGACTCCTATTCTGAGTCCTGGGATTACAGGCATGCACCACCACGTCAGGCCTGAAGGTGTTTTGATAACCCAAAGTGGTACCTATTAAAAATTATCTCAGGGGCTAGGGATTTAGCTCAGTGGTAGAGTGCTTGGCTTGCAAGCCCAAGGCCCTGAGTTTGATCCCCAGCACCAAAAACAAAATCAAACAAACAAAATAAATTCAAAAAACTTCAAAATGAGGGCTGGAGATTTAGCTCAGTGGTTACAGTGCTTGCCTCACAAGCACAAGGTCCTGAGTTCGATCCCCAGCACCAAAAAAACAAACAAACAAAAAAACTTCAAAATGATCTCAGGTTGGCCATGGTGGCTGAGACAGGAGAATCACCAGGAGTTTCTTGAGGCCAGCCTGGGCTGCATAGTGAGCTCAAGGCCAGCCTGAACTACATAGTGAGATCCTGTCTCCAAAAAACCAACCCCCCCAGCCCTCCCCCCAAAAAGATCACATCAGAAGGAATGGGAAAAGTCCATTCTGTTGTTTCAAATTCTAGCTGCTAGCCCTCCAAATTGGCGTTTTGTCTTTCCACTACACGAAATTTATTTATTTTTTTGGTGCTGGGGATCGAACTCAAGGCATTGCACTTGCAAGGCAAGCACTCTAACCACTGAGCTAAATCCCCAGCCCCTACAATGAAATTTAGAAGTCATCCCTAACAACAAATGTTTTCCCTCAGATCTCGCTTAAGTAAATGTCGGTCACCATGACAACAAAAAAAGACTGCCCTTCATCACATGGCAGAACTTGCTAAGGAACAAGACACAACTAGCCGGCTCAGACATTAACCTAATCCCACAGGCATGCCTTACTAGGGAAATGAGAAACTGGGGCATTTCAAAAGAAAGTGGAAGCACTTGGATTCTAGTGGAAGCACTTGGATTCTAGTGGAAGAAAATATATGGCCAAAGAATTTAAATGAATTATTTCGTTATATTTTTGGGGGGGGGTGGGGATCTGGCTTTCTCTTTTTTTTCTCATTGAATCATTTGGTTCAGTGAGATCTCATTGAGGTACTTGGGCCTCAGACTCAGATCAATTTTACTTAGGGTTACTTCCAAGTCACTTTGCTATTAGGATGGGGTCATGCCATTAACCATTATGCATAGAGACAACTGCAAGGGCCTTGCCTCTGTTAATTGAGCTCTTGAGTTGCTGTCTTTGGAGTATATAATACAAAATAAAACAAAACAAAACAAAAACCCAAAACCCCAGAAGTCCTAAATAATTTTTTTTTTTTTTTTTTTTAAGACAGGGTCTCACTATGTAGCCCAGGATGGCCTCAAACTTGTGGTGATCCTCCTGCTTCAACCTCCTGAACGCTGGGATTACAGGCATGTGCCACCTTACCCGGCTAGAGGTCATTACTTTAAATAGTGTTTGGGGTGTACTAAACTACTTCCATTGCAGTTCACAGTAGCTTTTTTTTTTTTTTTTTGTGGTGCTGGGGATTGAACTCAGGCCCTTGTGCTTACAAGGCAAGCACTAATCACTGAGCTAAATCCCCAGCCAATTGGGGATTATTTACAGTATCGGGATTGCAGTATTGGGGCTTGCACTGAGCTCCATAGCTACAGTCTGAGCTATTTTGTTTGCTTTTTCTTCATTTTCGAAAGAAGGTCTTGCTAAGTCACTAAATTACCCAGGCTGGGCTGGAACTTGTACTCCTCCTGCCTCAGCCCTGCAGGGTGCCAGGATTGCAGTCATAGGCCACTGTGCCCATCTCAACAATATGTCATGTTTACTATGAGCCAGGCTCTATGCTGGGCACTGGAGATGTAATGAATAAAACTGGATGTTGCCCTTGCCTCTGCTGGGGTTGTTATAGACCAGCTGGATTTAAATAATCACAGAAGTATGTAATTACAGTCTGAGAGGAGCGTCATGCAGGTAAATGATGTGGCAATTATAAATGGGATTCAGGGGTCCAGGGAAGGCAACTTCAAAGAAATACTTTTTAAATTTGTTTTTTTTTTGAGACAGTCTCATTATATAACCCTGGCTAGTCTGAAATTTAAGATCCTGCTGCCTTACCCTCCTGAATGGTAGCATTAAAGGCAGTTGCTACTACGTCCAGCAGAAAATGACTTTCTTAGAATAAGAATAAGAGATCCAGGGAGAGGGAAGGATTCTTGGAATGGGAAAGGGCTTGCTGTTCTGAAAACCTGAAGCTTGCCAACTCATTGGCTGAAGAAAATGCCAGCACGGCTATGTTGGACACTGTGGGGAATGGAGATAGTTTCTTTTTCTTTTTGTAGCATTAGGAATTGAATACAGAGCTTCATGCATACTAGGCAAAAGCTCTACCACTAAGATATATCTCCAATTTTTATTTTTTTGGTGCTGGGGATCAAACTCAGGTCCTTGTGCTTACAAGGCAAGCACTTTAGCCACTGAGCTAAATCCCCAGCCCCTATCTTCGTTTTTTGACACAGGGTTTCACTATGTAGCTCAGGCTGGCCTCAACTTGTGGTGATCCTTCTGCCTCAGCCTCTTGAGGTTTTTTGGACAGGGTCTTTAATCCTCCTACCTCAGCCTCTAACAAATTGGGATTACAGGGGTGCACCACCACTCTCAGCTGGAGGTTGTTCTTATAACCAAAGGAAACCATTAAAGGGTTGAAGCAAGGAGTGCCATGGTCCAGGTGGCCTTGTGGGAAGATCATCCTGGATGCTCTGTGATGAATTCACTGGGGTAAGTAGATGACTAGGAAGTTGTTGTTATGGTCCAAAGGAAAGATGGCTATTTAGATGGTGTTGGAGGAAGCATGAAACTGGGTGCCAGAATATTCTGGGGTAGAGCCGACAGGACTTGATGAGTTGGACATCAGGGAGAAGGAATTGTATAAGCAGTTGGCTAAGCAGTTAGCAATAATTAAGGCTAGTAGTTGCTGAGGTGGCAAGGGAGTATGAAGTCTAAATTGCACTCTCACCTGTATTTGTGATGCCCTGAGCCTGGCCAAACACCTTTAGAAAGCCACCAGGGAGGGCTGGGGATTTAGCTCCGTGGTTAGAGTGCTTGCCTAACAAGCGCAACGCTGTCAGTTTGATCCCCCGCACCCAAAAAAACAACAACAAAAAAGCCACCAGGGGTCCTGGTAGGGGTTATTCATGTGTGTCCTTCATTCTTTCCCAGTATGTACAGTTCACAAGGGCTGGCTATTCCATAGGAGCTACCACACTTAGAAAGCTGTAATTTAGCCAGGTGTGGTGATACACACCTGGAATTCCAACTATTCAGGAGGCTGAGGCAGAAGGATCACAAGGACAAGGTCAGCCTATGTAACTCAGTGAGACCCTGTCTCAAAAAAAAAAAAAAAAAGGGCTGGGGATTTAGGTCAGTGGTTAGAGTGCTTGCCTCATAAGCAGAAGGCCCCAAGTTCAAGCCTCAGCACCAAATAAAAGAAAAAGAAAAAATAAAAAGGACTGGGGGGGGCAGCTGGGGATTTAGCTCAGCAGTTAAGAGTGCTTGCCATGCAAACATGAGGCCCCAAGTTCAATCCCCAGTTCCAAAAAAAAAAAAAAAAGACTGGGGATTTGGTTCACTAGTAGTGTCCCTGGGTTCAATCCCCAGTACAGTGAAGTGGGCAGGTTGGGGAGGAAATGCTGTCATTTGATGAAACTCTTGGTCAGTGAAGCACCCAACCACTCCTGGGTCACACAATGGCTGACAAAATATGGAGTTGACTCCTTTGGCAATAATGGATGAGTATTTCGTAGTAAAGCAGTCCTTTTCTGTGGTATTAGGGATTGAACCTAAATCCTCACACTGAACTCCATCCCCAGCCTTTTTTCCTTTTTAAAAAATTGGGACAGGTTCTTATTAAATTGCCCAGGTTGGCCTCAGCTTCCTGAGTAGCTGGCATTACAGGTGTGTGCCACTGAGCCTGAGCTAAAATAGCCCACTCTGTGGCATCAGAGGTATCCCTGGGTTCGTGTGATACTCTCAATACCAACAGTCACAGAACAATGCATAAGGTTACGGCTGCTACGGCTCCACTGAAGGACATCTTTGCACACAGTGGCAACACTAGGCAAGGAAGACAGAGCTTTCCTAGGAAACCCAGCTACCAGGGTATTGGGACTCGATGGGCAAGTTGGAGGCAGAACGCTCAGCAGCACTTGGTCAGTACGGAACCTGCATGAATAGCCAAGCAGCTCCAGGAAACTTTTAATTTTACAGTACACAAAACTAGAGGTTAGCCCAGAGGTGTCCTGTACCTTCACAGAGCACCGAAGTCATCTTCCTCCCTCAGCACTTCCCAGAACAAAGGTGAAAGGAGGGGCCCATCTCCAACTCCACCTCAGGATTCCACTCTCCCAGTTCCCTTTCTGGTGCGTACTTAACCCTGGGGCAGATCCCTGCCCAGGTGCTGGAAATCAAGACTAGAGATTCCACAGAATTTCCCCACAGAGAACAGGGGAAACCGGACAAGTCTGTTTCCACATTTCTCTTTCCATCCCCAGAATGCTGAAACGTCCAAAATCTAATTCAAGGCAGGAGGAAAGTTAATTTCAGACAGTGTTTTGTTCACTATTTAGTGAACACTTGAGGGTCCCACTGTTAGGATTCAACACAGGTCTAAATTCTATGCAAATAAGGCCAACCACAGAAACACTAGAAGCATGCCACAGCCAGCTGGGTGCACATGCTTTCTGCTATGCTCCTCCAGTGCCCTGGAGCTTTCTCCAGTGCTCCTTTTTGTTGGGGCTGTGTGCTGGGGATTGAACTCAGGGTTTTAGGCTTGTAAGGCAAGCACTCTAAACACTTAGCTAAATCTCCAGCCCCCTTTCTTTCGTCTTTTTTGAGACAGGGTCTTGCTATGTAGTTCAGGCTGGCCTCAAACTTCTGATGATACCCCTGCCTCAGCCTCCTGAGGGCTGGGATTACAGGTGTGGGCCACCAGGCCTGGCTGAGCACTCGTTTTGAACCGCACTTTATAGTTTCGTTTTGTGTTTTTTTGTGGTGCTGGGGATTGAATCCAAGGCCTACTGCTTGTTAGGCAAATTATTTACTACTGAGCTACATCCCCAGCTCTTAAACTTCACTTTTTTTTTTTTTTTTTTTGAGACAGGGTCTTGCTATGTACTTCAGACCGGCCTTGAACTCACTATGTAGCCCAGGCTGGCCTTGAACCTCAAACTCAAGGCAATCCTCCTGCCTCAGCCTCCCAAGTGCTGGGATTCAGGAGTGTGCCACCACGCCTGGCAAACTCCACTTCTTGATGGATAGTTTCCTCCCTACCTTCTCAATTTCTTCAGAACATGTCAAGAGCTCCAAATTCTCAGGCCTTCACTCATTAAGAATTTGGAACTGGGGCTGGGGATTTAGCTCAGTGGTTACAGTGCTTGCCTGGCAAGCACAAGGTCCCGAGTTTGATCCCCCGCATCAAAAAAAAAAAAAAACAAAACAAAACTGGGCTGGGGATTTAGCTCAGTGCTTAGAGTGTTTGCCTCGCAAGCATGAGGCCCTGAGTTCGATTCCCAGTACAAAAAAAAAAAAGAATTTGGAACTATTTTACTTTTTCTCTTATGGAGGTATCCTTTCTTCATTTCTGTAAGGGTAAACTTTCAACTGAAGGTCAGGGTCAAAAATATGAGTCATTATGAGCAGTCCATACTGTGAAAGAGTCCAACACTCAACATATTAAAA